>CAUYSK010079217.1:0-71192 GCA_963575035.1 Avahi laniger | reverse complement strand
GCAGGAGGGCGGGTGCGCCGCGGGCTGCAGGTGTGAGCAGGAGCGAGGTCGCGCTGCGGGCTGCAGGTGTGAGCAGGAGGGCGGGCGCTCCGCGGGCTGCAGGTGTGAGCAGGAGAGAGGCCGCGCCGCGGGCTGCAGGTGGGAGCAGTAGTGCGGGTTCGCCTCGGGCTGCAGGTGTGAGCAGGAGAGAGGACGCGCCGCGGGCTGCAGGTGTGAGCAGGAGGGCGGGCGCACCGCGGGCTGCAGGTGAGAGCTAGCGAAACGCAACACCTCGGGCTGCAGGTGGGACCTGCATAGAGGGGGCGCCGCGGGGTGCAGGTGTGTGCTGGCGGGCGGGGGCACCGCGGGCTGCAGGTGTGAGCAGGAGGGCGGGTGCGCCGCGGGCTGCAGGTGTGAGCAGGAGAGAGGACGCGCTGCGGGCTGCAGGTGTGAGCAGGAGGGCGGGCGCACCGCGGGCTGCAGGTGCACCTGTTCCTCCTCGCAGGCTCCCCAGCAGGAGCGTGAGGGACACGATCTGAAGTGAGCATGAAAAGATTTAAAGGAAGGGAATTTGTTTGGAGCCTTTGCTACCTAAAGGCATTAAAACTTTATAATGGCAAACAAGTCCCGTTTTTCTTTATTTATGGATCATATATGCCCCCCTTTATTACCACCATAGTTTTTCCAGCCTGACAGCTGATGACACTGAAAACCCACTGCTAGCAAAAAAATTCCATTTACCATTCTCCAGGATAATAATTTTAGAATTAAAGGAAAAAAATACTTATACATCTATATGCAAAAATGTTCACATTTATTTTTATTCCCTGAACTCATACTCCACACTGAATGTGGACTTGAAGTTTAGAGTCGCATTGGATCAGAGGGAGTTTCTTTAAGAAATACAACCGCAAACACCCTCTCTCACCTGTTAACTATTAACAGAAAAGAAATATCAGAGCAGGTCATCTTGGTTTCTCCAGAGGTGGCGCGATCTATTTTCAGTTTATCAAATGTGGCAGTATGGCAGAGATTTGTTTTTCCCCTGGATTTATTAGAAATATTCCAAAGGGGCAGTCTGTCCGTCAGATGATGTCAGCCAGTCATCGTCTTGAAGTTTCTCTGCCTTTGGCTTGCTATCCAAATCTACAGGAAGGGGAAAAACAACCTAAGAGATAAAAACCACAGGGGGAAAAGAAGAGAGAAATAAATCAATGTGTTTTAAACATGATGACAGGATGAGTCGTTTAAATTGCTTTTGCACATTGATTTAAAGCATGCCCAGTAGAAACCTCTATTATGTTAACAGTCTTTCCCTTCATTTCAATCATTGTAGTTGCTGTATCTTATTACCTTTCAGACAGATGATGTCCAAATACAATATTGAGTTTAAAAAAGATTTTTTTGCTATTATTATTTATTAGAGGGATGATGGGCAATGACTTAAAGGTCTGGGGAAAGGATTAGTCAACATAAATAATGTGAATTCCAAATAACCCAAGATGATGACAAATCAACCGTGTGTTTAACTGCAGATCATACCCTAGCTGTGTTTCTGTAAGTGGCAGTTCTTTCGGGCTTCAGGAGTACCGAGAGGTAGGATGTATTCCTGGCCGCAGACTGCACGTTGTTAGAGATGGGTAGCAAGTGGTGGTCCCATGTAAACTAAACAGAGCTTCCAGTTGGAGAGGTAGTGCTATGTTTTGACAAAATCATGTTTAAGCACAATGGTTTGTCGTTGAAATACCATTGCCGACCACTGACATCTTTTGTAAAATTTTTGTTAGCCTGCCTGCACTTCAGTTCAGAGCAAGCAGAGCCACCCTTCCCTGTGCTCTGCTACTTCACGGCAGAGCTCCTGTGTGACCACTGCCATCAGGAGGGGCGGGAAGGGGGTTTCTTTCAAATCTGGACTTGTGTTCTAGACAAGATCTGATTCCCTTGTAATTACTAATATTATGAAAGTAACCCCGTGATGGAGACTCCTACCCATCAATTCCCTGGGTTTCTGTTCCCACTCTGAGTCTAGAAACATCCTTACATAACAGGTTCATAGTTTTTAATTCAGGGTTGTGAAATGTTATCTGAGCTGTATTTGAAAGTTTTTGTTTTTGTTTTTGTTTTGCACTCAAGGCAAAAGCAAGGGAGTTAATATTTGTTGAACATCTACTAGCTATCAGACACTGAGGAAGTGTTTTCACATGGCTGCCCCCCTCAGGCTTAAGAGGCTGGTTATATTAAACCCATTTCACAGTTGAATAACTGGATTTTAGATAAAGTTGTCATTTGCCCAAGCCACACGCTTGTTAAAAACTGAGATTGGATTTGAACCCAATTGGCCTTTTACTCCAAAACTTCTGTTCTTTCTTCTAAAGCATACTACTCTGAAGGTGTTGTTTTGTTCATTCATTCAACTAAAAAAATACCGAACAGCTCCCATAGGTCAGCTCCATCAACATGTAGGGGACGAAAATCCCAAAACATGGCCCACACTGGCCCAGCCAGCGGGGTCTCGGGTTCGCCAGGGCAGCAGCGGACACATCTGCTGCGCTGAGAGCCGCGTGCAGGTGTCGTGAGCACCGCGCGAGGCCTCCATGACCAGCAGGTGCAGGACGGACTCCCTGAAGGAGGTTGCCCTGTGCTGAATCTCTCTCACCACGAAACACCCATGTCTCTTCCCTCTGTAATGTCCGTCTTGTGCACTGGGAGGTTGTAACTGTTTTATTGGCTCAATCTGCAAAATCTACAAACATTTCTCTTCTCTCCACAAGTCATGTACGTAACAGAAAGCTGGCTGGCCCTCTTGCCACCATGTTCTTTCATTTGGTGAATAAGAAAAAAGTAATAACTCCATCCTCCAGGAGTCCCAGACAGGCATCTTTACCAGATTGTCAGTACAGTGAAGACGTTTTGAACAGTTTGGTTTATCTTAAGTTCAGGCACTTGGTTCATTTTCCTCGTCTCTGCGTGGCTCGGGTCCTTATCACACACCTTAGCGTCCTGGTAGGGGAACGAAGGTTATTTATCAAGGCTTTATCAAGGAGTGAGGATTTATACAAGGCAAGAACCTTGAAGATCAAATAGTTATCCTGGGGCACCGTTATTCTCTCCCTAACAAACTCAGGCTCGTCCTCTTGTGAGTTACGCCAACTGCACTGTTACGAGGAACAGGAGACCACATCACTCTGACATTAACTGCAAGTTCAAGAGTGTTCCCCACACCACCCTCAAGTTCAGTAATTTTCTAGAAGGATTCACAGAACTCACTGAAAGCTATTATACTCATAGTTAGGGTTTAGCACAGGGGAAGGATTAAAAGCAGCCAAAGGAAAGAAGAACATAGGGCAGAGCCTGGGGAGGTACAGAGCGCGGAGCTTCAGTCTTCTTCTTCTCACAGAGGCTGGGCACGTCACTTCCACAGTGTCGGTACGTCACGATGCACATGAGGTGTCACTGACCACAGCCGCTTCCCTGAGCCTCAATGCTCAGACTCTCCACTGGGTCACACCACAGAGGCATGACTGATTGATGGATGGATTGTCACCATGGTGGATCTCAGTCTCCAGTCCACCGATGTCACATGACCCAATCCCTCACCATAAGTCACACTGTGAGACTATCCAAGTGTGACCCAAGTCTCCAAAGCAAAGGAAGACACTAGAAACACTAGCAAAGATACTGCAAAGGCCAGACCTCTTTTTGGACAAGGTTAAATTCTTCGCAACACCTTCAATGCAACACTCCTTTGTACGGAATCCACACCCCCGGTGCCCCCACAGAACTTTGTCCACGCCTCCGTCTCCACTGATCATGTTGTAAACTCCTTGGAGCTGGGGACCACAGCCGAACACTCGTTCTGCCCCCAACACTCAGCACCTGTGGGATCAAGCACTTAGTTGGTATTTAATAAATTCTAGTTGGGTTTATTTTTTTTTATGTGATGGGAAATCCATTTTTGTTTGGATTTGTAAGGAGTTTGGATCTTTCTGGCTGCTTGTCGTTTTCTTTCTGGCTGATGTTTAGTTTGTTTTAATAGAATTCTTACCTTACATCCAAGTCCAGGACATCAGACACCTGTGAAGTTTCCACCAGCCTATGAATCTCTGGGTTGGATGGATCTTAGCATCCACTAGCAGTCAACCTTCTTGAGCCTGAGCAAGCACCATATTGCTTTCCTGGGCATGTCAATGATGTTTGCAGGAGAAAATTATTTCTTAGGATGTGTAGAGCCCAAAGCAGCTATTCCTTGATTTTTATTTTTTCTCCACATGGTGACATTATTAAAGAGTCTACAGGGAAATTGAACCCAGTGAAAATTAATCACAGGATTTGGGTTGCAAAACTCTACTTTGAGAGAAACAGACAATTTCAAAGAAAATTATGGGAAGTAGGGAGATGCCAGGAAAGCCACCGAAAAATATACAACTGGATGCACCTGTTTTGTCCCTGCTATCTGTTTGTTGTCATGTGTTTGTTGTCATATGGGTGGAGCTGCTATGCTCTAAGCATGATCAGTAGGAGGAACCCTCACAAAAAAGCAATGATTTGCTTGCTCTCAGCGTCTAATTGGTGCCAGCTGTGGAGTGTTCCTAGTGTGTCTGGAATGGTGGCACAGACTGGGGCCACTCTGCCAGCTGCACACGGGAGAGTGCTCTGGCAGTGCCATTCCGTGTAGCCTGGCGTGGTGCATGCCACTGAGGAAGGACTGCAGGGGCATGGTTGCTGAGCCTCCTACCGTGAGAGTTCTCTTCTCCTTCAAACTGGGATAGGGAAAGACTCTTAGATGGCAGAGTTTCAAACCAATAGCATCTCAAAATAATTTTCAGTAATGGCATTGACAGTGCTCTTGAGTGATCTAATTTCTAATTTTTGCTCAACAGTGAGCAGCCGAGATGATCTCTAGTGTCATGGGTTTGCTCTCTCTCCTGCCGGGAGCCAGAGTCCTAAGAGGGGTTCTTGGGGCTTCTGAAAAGACAAATCATTTCCACGTTGCATCTAAGATTCGAGCTTTTCTCTTAGACCCAAATTGGATAAGGTGTAAACCGTGATACCACTTAGTAATTTCAGCCTAGCTTTGACCCATTCTGGTGGCTGCAGTCATGTGGAAAGTAAACCCTGGAAAGAAATCATATGCCCACCCAGATTCTGGGTCTTGGGAGCCATGGTGGCCTCAGCTCCCAGTCTGCAAGGTGGAGATCACACGCTGGGATCCCAAGACCCTAATGAGTGGCTCCAGGACCTGCAGGTGAACCGGCCTCAAACCGCAAGCTAAAATTCAGTATGTCTTGCAGTAGGTTCAATGGTGGCATTTTAGCTATTCCTGGTACATAATTATAAAGTAGGAAAAACTCTTAAAAGAACAGAAAACAAATTTTCTCCCAAATACTTATACATTTGGGTGGATGCATTTGGAGGCAGGGACACTGAGAATAAAAGAAGTCGTGAGAAAAGATGTGGTGGACCCTTTGGACTGGAACAAAATGTAGAGTTTTGAAGGAATAAAGCCTTGGGAAGCGGCAGGGTGTTGATTCTGTCTCACAAGTCCGGAGTCAGATATAGGCCGCGCCTCCTTTGCAGGAGTGTAAGACCTAATCAGACCCGTAAGAACAGTGAGCAGAGAGAAATGTGGCCCTCTGGAATCGGGACGGTCTGCGCAGGTCTGAAACAAGGGTCTGTAGAACAACAGCAAAGAGCCGTGTGTGTCAGCACCTGTCCGTCTACCTGGAGACGTGCGTTCCGGGGGCTAAAGGTGAGAGGCACACACTCTCTGTGCGTCAGCGCGGCACCAGCCGTCTTCACGGAGGAGTTCCAGTTTGCATGTTTTGGTGCGAGGAAGCATTCGTGTGACTTCACTCCCCGGCCGGCTGCGTGGAAGGCTACGGATGCACAAAGGCGCCGATCAAGTGGAGCCGGAGGAGCAGATCGTGACCTACACGTGCCTCCTGCGGCAAGCGACGCACGGGCAGAGTCAGCCAGATGCCTCTCTGTCCGTGGAGACACAGCCATGCAGACTGCAATGCACAAACTGGTCTCGGAGCCACCAGCAGCTCCAGGTTGCCATAAGTTATCTGTGTGCTTCTCTGTGACGCGCGGTGCGCCTGTCCCCGTGCCCTTTTCCTCTGCAAATAAAGACTGCGGAGGGAAGGGAAGACCGGCCCTGTGAAGGCAAGCATGCTTCCTCCTCGTGCCTTTTGCAGGAGGAGGGGTAGTGCTGGGTGACCAGTCACTCCTGTGACATAGCTGGAGACAAGCATCTGGAGACCAGATGAGAGAACTGGAACCATCCTATTATGAGGATAACAGCGGTGAGAAGAGTCTGTAGACATCCGTGTGCGAACACATTCAGTTGATGCAAAAGTGACGTGGCAGCCTGAAACTCGGATTCTCCACTTCGGGACGCTTCGGTGCAGACCTTTCCCACTGGTTTAACACAGCTCGGTCTGTGCCCCGCGGTGAAGTTTGCCTGAACAAGTCTGTGTTGAAAGGAATGTGCCCTCCGTGCATCAGACAGAAACACAGAAACAAGCACCGTCAGGTCCTTGAAGAATCAGAGCACAGGGAAGGAGTTCAGGCCGAACAGGAATAGGTTTCCTGTTTCCCCAGCTGCTGTGTCCCGGGACACACGGACCCTTTCCGAAGCCGCATCTGCTCATTAAGACATGTCCAGCGCGCAGACCCAGCGCCGCTTCTGAGAGAGGAGCCTGCCCGGGAAGAGCCGCGGGAGCACTCCAGGGTCCTCGGCGGGGCTGCCGTGTTGGTGTAGAGTGCTGGCTCTGAGTCGTTCCCAGGGTGCGAGAAGCTGCTGCCTAGAAAGACCCCCAGCCTCAAGCCCCTCTCAGGATCATCTCAGCCACTGGGGGAGGAAGGGCTGCCTTTAGGTACATGCGCTTCCAGGGTCTCCTCACGGGACCCGGCTCATCTTACGGCAGTTCCGACTTTCACGTTTGCTTGTTCATTGTCTCCGTCACGTCCGTCTCCCAAGGATAAAGTCGTGGTGAGACTTGACTTCCAGAATACACATACATCGACCCCTCTGCCTCACGCTAGTAGATGTCGTGTGTGCACCTCTCACACAGCGCTGAGCCGAAGACACGTCTGTTCACACGGTGCACACACCTGTGTTGATTATGTGCCGCCAGCATGAGAGGGACTTGACCCGTCCTCCCATCCCAGCTGCCCCTTGCTGTGGTATCTGGGAATGTGCCTCATTTTCCTCATCTTCAGAGTAAGTGCAGAAATACTGAATGGAGAAATAACAGTTAATTTTTTAGATTTTTCAAGATTTAAATAGTGTAAAACCAATTAAATATAAAGACTTAAGGAGCAAATCATTGGTACAGTTTAGATAGAGAGATGCACTGATAGGTGCACGTCAACCCGTTGTATGCCATGAAGGCCATTTGTAAACAATGTTTTGCAAAGAGTAAGATTTCAAAGCCTCAGCCAATTCTACAGACTTGTCATTAGTCCTTGGGCCACCTCCTGTGTGTCTAACCATCATCTGGAGTTGTAAACTTACAACTTCAGGTTGGTACTTGGATAGGAAGGTATTAGGATTCCCCCAGGAAATACTATAGGCCCAATACACTTTAAAAAAAAACAGAAAGTACATATTTTCTATTATGTGGAATCCCTTTCCAAGTTACAAATTTGGGGTTAAAGTCATTTAGGGACACATTGAGCAATTGCTGAGTCAATTAAGGAGGTTTGTGTTTATCACTTCTAAGGTGTCTTGGTACTCTCTGAATCATACATACCTATTAGCTTGAAGAAAGTGGTTCAAAGAATGCATTCAGGCTGGGCAGATTTCACCTGATGGCTGAGATGTAGCTATTCAGAATAAAAGAGGATGGGTGGAGAGAGAAGAGAGGAGTGGGGTGGGAAAAGAGAGAGATTTAATAAGTACTGAGCAGAGCCTCCAAGAAAGCCGTGCCCTGACTTAATTCACTGAGTCCAACATTTCTCCGGCCATCACCCCGTCTTAGAACGTCAGCTTGGGGAAGGTGATCTTGCACCAGTGAAAAGGGGAGCCTGAGCCAAGAGCTACCAGTGAGCATCGTGCCAGACGTTTGATCCTTACCCGAGAACCCGAAAGCAAATACCACTGTCCGTTTTACAGATGCAGATAGTGGGACCCATGCAGAATAAACAACTTGTGTAAGACCAGAGAGCTAGTTAAGTGGCAGTGCCAAGCTTCCACCTAATCTCATATGATCCACGGTCCATGCTCCTAATCACTATGCCAAGGCTCAGCAGCTGTAAAATCTGGGTGATAATAATACCCAGGGTGGTATTATTCACATATATGTGGCCATCTTCTTTACCCATAAGGCAACATGCTGGTGATTATGTGATCTTTCCTCTGACTGCTGTAATGAAGGACCAGGGAAAATGCACGGAGGCCCACTATGCCCAGGATGCAGTCATTATTGACATAAACAGTGATGCCCCTCCTTGGCACGGGGAGTGCACTGCTTGAAAAGAAATCATTTCGAGAGCTCTCAGATCCAGCTGCTATGCTAAGCTAGCTTTGCATCTGGGTGGGTAGACAACGAATGCATCTGGCACTGACACCTTTCTAAGTGCCTGCCTGTCCAATCCCTGCTTAGCTGACTCTTAATAGCCACACTAAAGTGGAAACACTGAGAGATGACTGTCACCAAGCCACCTGTAGAATCCAGGGATGCAAAAGGATAAGTCTCTCATTTAATTGTAAATATGAGCTCCTTGCAGTCCAATTCAGAGGCCTGTCACTTAGAAATGTTAATGCTATTTATTGTAGCATGCATGGGATAATGGCATTTCTTAACATCTGTTTTCATTAAAATTTCCAAGTTGCCTTTGTGTTCCGTTCTGTGGGCGCCACTTGGTAATGATGCTGTTCACGCTTATGAAGCAGGAGGATGGAAAGTGGCAAGTGGGAACCCAAACAAAATATTATTAATGAATATTTGCAGCTGCTGGTGGAACTTGGTGACAAAATTCATCTTGTAAAATGCACCTATGATAAATATCAACTAGGAGTGATTAGCAGGACTTGTTCATTCATGAGTGACTTCCAGACATGCCAGTGATGTGGTGTCCACCAGGCACAGGATGATTTCTTCGTTTTTCTTTAATCCGACAACCGAAGTTTAAAGATCATAGCACAGCATCATTGCCACACTTTTGGATTTCTTTTTGTACTTTGAGAGGTTAATCTGAAAGAAAAATCAAGAGGCAAAGTGTCCATGTGGTTAAAGAAATCAACGGTGGAAAGACTGCACATCTTTCAAGGTTCAAGTCAAAACTCACTTCTTTCCGACATTCTTTCTTGGCAACTCCAGCCTTCTGGAACCTTCTATGTTCTCACTGCACTCCTCTGACTCAGTTATACTCACTTAGCGTTTAGTCATAGTTCACCTTCTTATGTAGAACCATTCACGTGTGCATTTCCTCTCTTCCTGTGCATACTACAGGCGCTTTGAAGCTATTGTGACCCCACCTCAGCGCCATGCTCGTCCCTGGCTCCTAGTAGGTTCTTGTTACCTATTTCTTGGTGAGTGACTGTGAATGAACACACTAAGGAGGTGCCTTCCCGATGCAAGAAGCTGATCTACAGACCAAGGGTTTGGAGTAGCTCTCGGGCAGTTGTGGATGTAGTGTTGGGCACAGGACTACCCCGGGGCCCTTGAAACCACATCTCGAAGGCAAGTGGCTCTCCTGCTTCTGAGCTGGAATCTGAACGCCTGTGCAATCTAGGGGGTGAGCCTTGGTCAGAAAGATTAACCAAGATCCTTTCAATCAACTAAGAGTGATTAGCAAAAGCTGTAAATTCAAGGGTGCTGTACACACAAATTGATTCCTTTTCACATCTGTTTCCTTGTCTTGTGACCTTTACTCTTTGCCTTTTATGAGAGGCAGAAAAATTCTCTTGGCTTTGCTTTAGTGCCTTTGGTGCATCCTGTTGGTCCACCTCTGATTTTAGCCCCGACTGGCCTGGACAGTCCATGGGAGCTCAGCCTCTCCTCCTGCTTCCGTCTCACTACTTTCTGCGGCAGAGCCTTTGCCAGTGCAGCGGAAGTCCCCTCAGCCTGCACACAGGTGTGCCCTGAAGTGTCCAGGAGCTACAGCTGCTCAAGACACCCTCTACCAGTGGGGGACAGGGACAGGCAGATCGACCCTCCAGCCTCCTGTCCTCCAGGGGTGACCCTGAGAGGCATCCTGTACACCTCCGAGAAGGTGCGGGGAAACCACAGCGGTGGCTGTAGTGGCTTCCCCGCACCCCCTGCTCCCCCTCCGTTCTTCCTCATTCGCATCTCACTCTCTGCCCTCCGTCAGAGCTCCTTCCTGGACTCACCTCCCAGCCAACTGCCTACACTCGGTCCTGGTTCCAAACTACTCAGTCTGGCTCAGCTCTCATCTTAAAAAAATAAAAATAAACAAATAAACTAAAACTCTCAGAACTTAGGCATCCAAATGGGATGCCTTTCAAAGTCGGCAGCCTTAAAGGTTGTGCATCAGGCCAGAAGCTGCTGTTGCCCCGGTCGTTCTTGAGAGCACCTGCAGGGCTCATGCGCAGGCCTGGGCAAGGTGCAGAGGGAGGAGGTGCCCCTCTTGGGGCTGGCCAGGGCACGGCACGTCTGCACCTGGAGGGAGGCCGCCTTCCACTTTGTTCCTCCAGGGCCTTGCCTGCCTACCCCAGTCCTGGCCCTGCCATCTACAAATCACACTGAACAACCACACTCATTTTTAGAATCTCGTTTTCTTTTAGACTGCCACATTCTAAGAAGTCCAGACCCCCTTATGCAGTGACTTCCAAGATACCCTCATAGGAGAAAGCAAGGTTCGGTAAAGGGAAAGTCGCCTCCGATGAGGCCAGCAGACCTGCCTTGGAGGACTGTCCTCCCAGCCACCACCTAAGCCACCTGGAGCAGGTCACACTACCTTGCTAGCATTCCTCCTCAGCTTGGAAAGGGGGAAATAATGTGCACTGTACAGGGTGGATATCGGGATTGACTGGGACGCTGTGGGCAGAAGTACTCGGTAAACCGTGAGCCGTGAGCCAGAGTGTGACAAAGCGCTGGATGAAGCGCTTTCTAAATCGTTGCCACTTAAGGAACGTTTCCCACATGACATGCTCTGTGCAAAATGCTGTGTACGCTCCATTCCATTTAATGCCCACGCTGGTCCTTCAAGATAAGTGACACTCGCCCACTTTACAGATGAGAAACTGCGTGGGAGAAGATAAGCAACATTGCCCCAGGACCACACATCAGCTAAGACTGAACCCAAGTCAGTCTAACTCTAAACCCAATGCTCTTTCATTGCGCCACTTACTAGAACTTAACCCCAGTGCAATCCTATGACAAGGCAGTGTCGTCTCCTTTTTGGGGGTAGTTCAGGTAAAGACAAGAAGAAAATTACTCCTCTCTACGACCTGCAGTATATGGGCATCTCTTTCCCACACCTGGAACCCTTTTAACTTACTCAGGTGTAAGTCAAAGAGAATGACACAAACCTAACCGTACACACCTAAGTGATGCCACCGACTTCAAAGAGCTCACTCTGGGCGACTCCCTAATGGTGCAGCCGTACATCGGTGTGGTTTTAGAAATCCTTTAGAGTTGCTTTTAAAACTGATTCAGATGAATGTCCTCTCGAGAGCACCGCTGCTTTCCTCATCCCAGAGCAGGCAGCACTGTCATCCGTTAGAGTCACCCAAAGGGACCACTCAAGGAATTTCATAAAATCTCTAACACTGGGAAGACCTCTGTATCAGTTCTTTGGGAGGACAGAGGGGTAGGTGATATTTTATTTTTCTCTACTGTTTGCCTAAATGCCAAGCAGTAAAACAGGAAAATACAGACTGAATTAAAGCCAGCTTGAGTGAAGAGTACCCAAAAAAAGACAGGGAAACCCCTGTGCCCACTCTAATCCCAGCAGACTGAGAAACAGGGTGGTGACTGCTAAGCTCCCTCACTTTCAGTGCAGCGACAGAGATGCCGAGGCACAGGGTCCTTCCTCCACGGGACAGCCTCTCTCGGGTCAGAAGTTAGATGTCGTCATGAAAACATTTTGCTCTGGGAAAGCACTTCACGCATCCTGGCTGACACTGTGTGCCGCCAGCATAACCGCTGGTTCCCGTCTCACAGCCACTTCCCTGGGGGTGAGTAGAAATGGGGGTGTCAGGTCAGAATCCCGTAAGCATCCACCTTGCAGCAGATTGGAGCACATAGCTCTGGAGGAGAGCTGGTCTGCGCTGAGTGAAGTCTCCAACACCTCAAACACATATTTCCCAGAACATCTGAGTCCTGGAAGTTCAAAGCAGAGATAACGTTTGAAAAAATTGGAGGAGATTCAGAGGAGAGAAAGAATGATGATCCAGGGGCCAGTAAGACAAAGGGACCCATTTAGTAGATAGCAGTGGCAGAGCAGCTGGTGACTGGTTCCATGGTAACCTGGGGGAGGCAGGAGAGAAGGAAGTCCACAGTCAGAATGAGGAGATGAGTCCTATCCGTGGGACGGGCCTGGCTGTCCATTCATCCCCCACCCCTCCGTTCCTAAGCAGTTGTTGAGCATCCACATTGTGCCAGGCACACAGCTAGGGGTTGGGGAGAGAAAGGAGACCAAGACCAGGCAGAGTTGTGTGCCGCGCACGCTTTCTAGCCAGAGAAGCGTGTTGGTAATCGCACAGATAGAGGTTCGCCGGCCACAGTGATCAACGCTGAGAAAGAGGCGCCCAGAGCGAGAGGGACGCATGTGACGGGGTGGGGCTCTATTCAAAGAGGGCTTCCTTGAGGAGGGGGCCTCTGACATGTGACCAGGCAGGACGGACCCGCACTCCAAAACATCTGCAGGAGGGGTAGTGACTAGAAAAAGCTGAGCCCAACTGAAAAACTCCGGAAGGAAGCCTCTGAAATCAGGGTGATGGCAGAACTGCTCCTTTGCCCAGGAGGACTGCAGAACCCCCTGGGAGAGAGGGACAGAGTGACTGCCGCGTCAACTCAGTGACCCGCGTGACCTTGGGCAAGCCACCCAGTCTCTGTGAAATGGGGGAGTGACGTGGCAGTAAGAGCACCTGCCTCACCGGGTCGCTGCGGGAATTAAATGTGTAAAACGACATAAAGTGCTCGACCTGGGGGAATTCGAGGGAGTCAATGAAAGAAAAATCACATTTTCATTTTCACTAACTTCTAACAGGAATTTAGTATTCCCTTTAATTATAAATACAGACAACAGACCCAGTGATAACAGCAATAACTTGTGACTTTGACAGCAATTAAATTAAATCTCAGGTATTTTCATATCACATTACTATTTTTGCAGAAATCTCAAAATATTATTTATGCTCATCACTACTTAAAATTACAGTAGTTATTAAACCTTTGTTAGATCTGTTATTCATTGTATTCATGAAGAAGCATATCATACATTACTATGCCACAGATTTGTTTTTTAATATTTTCATAATTGTATTTTAATGTAATTGCTTTTTTTGTAATCTCGTGTATTTTGTTTTATATTTCAAAATATTATTCTGAGAAGGAGTCCATAGGGTCACCGACTGCCAGAGTTTAAGCTTCCCATTCTAGGTCAAACACGCAGGCTCTGAGCATCATTGTGAGGGGCATTTTGCACCCGAGAGCTCCGCGTCGACTGGTCCTCCTGGAGCCGCACACTAGCTCCCACGGCAGCAGGGGCTCCAGCAGGGGCTCAGGAGCCCATGTGCACACCCGGAAGCCCCCACAGCCAGGTGTATGACTTTAGGCAAGTCATTCCCCCCCTCTGAACCTGAGCGTCCTTGACATAAATCTTAGGTAAGTGACACCAAGCTGCCTCGCAGAGTTGTGTGGCGTGCGGCCGTTTCTGTGGAAGTGCTGGCACAGGTAGGCACCCAGTAAATGGTTTTTGAATCTGATTCAAGGCCGAGGGTCCTTCATGCATTTGCAAATGCAGACATCAGCTTGTGGGAGGAGAATGATTTTTGTCTCCCGGCTGCTGGGATGCTCTGGGACAGCTCTGAGAGCGAGATGCCAAGAGGAAACTTGTGCTGCCATTTCCAGCCCTGTCCCCATGGGCGAGCCACACTGAGCCACAGAGTTCACAAGGATCAGCATGAAAAGAGAAAACCATTTGTTCAGGGGCCCTAGAGTCAGACATGCAGCATGTAGGGCTTGTGGAGTTTTCAGCTTTAATCAGCATCACATTAATCTCATTTTGAGAGATGCTAATGAATCCAGAATAGCTACAGGTGGCTCCAGCCAGAACCCCCCGGCTCTCCACCTGGCCCCTGCCCACTTCTAGGGTCTCCTGGGCACCTGGGCGCCTGGTCTGCTTCTCTAGTCCCAACAGACAGCATGAGCCCCTTGC
Organism: Avahi laniger; assembly: GCA_963575035.1. Classification (NCBI taxonomy): domain Eukaryota; kingdom Metazoa; phylum Chordata; class Mammalia; order Primates; family Indriidae; genus Avahi; species Avahi laniger. Next base: position 56,861 of record CAUYSK010079217.1, on the reverse strand, counting down.
TTCATCCGGAGGGCAATGCAGCAGCAAAAACTGTGTTCCTTTCAGGCTCTTTGGATTGGTTGTTTTTTATTCCCATCCTCTCTGTTCTTTTGTTGAGCTCTATTTTTCTGAAAATTAATTTGTTGTGGCTGAAAAGAGAGCAGGCAGAGAACCCTGGAGACTGATTTCCCCTTGTTTATCCAAAGCACCAGCCTGGTGCTAGCAGTGACAAAGCATGTCCTCCACTGAAGGGTCCCACCAATGAGACCAGCCAGGCTCTGGAGTTAAATAGCTTCTGCTCTCTGAGGAGCTCAGAGCACTTTAGAAACATGAGCTCATTTGAAGCCTGTTCTGACCTGGATTCAGAGTACCCCCGATGCTCCCAGGACACAGATGCCTAAGACAGCTGCTTTCCTGCCGCAGCCCTCCTGCCTGCAGTCGGAACAGTGGAGGCAGAAAGCCCAAGCCAGATGGGCCTGTGGTGAAAAGCACAGGCCCTGGAGGCTGGATGAGCGACTTCAATTGGTCCCCTTTTCCTCTAGGCTGTGGTTTTATCCCTTAGCTGAAGCGTAATGCTTTCTTTCCAAAGGAGCAAAAGAAACCATGACTATGAAAGCACCTAGCACAGAGCCTTCTAAATACTAGGTACTCAATCAGTGTCGGTTGGACCCAGAATGGTCAGAGTGAGGCAGGCCCGTGGACTCCGTGTATGTTGTCTCGCCTAGGATGGACAGTTAATCTCTGACATCTAGTCTCTGTTTCTCACCCCCCAAGTTCTCTCTGGCGAGTGCTAGAAATGGGCGGTGCATTAGAGACAAACTCAAATTCCTTGACATTCCTCCTGTTGAGAGGTGGGGCCGCTGGATTCCACTGACTCTGGGCAGGATCTCCGACTGCTTTGACCCATGGGGTATGGGGAGTATAACACTGCGTTAAGTTTCCTGTCTCAGCCTTCAAGATGTTGTCTCTGGAAACACTGTCTAGGAACCCTGTTCTTAGAAATTCTAAGCTGGCCACTTGGAGAGGCCATGGACAGAGTACGATGCTAGCCAGGCCCCGGCTCCTCCGGCCAGCCGCTCCCAGGCAGCAGGCGCGTGAGCGAAGCTGGCTCGGACCATTCCCCTCAGACCAGCTGAGTAACTCCGAATGACCTCAGTTGATGCCATGAGGAGTGGAAGAACCAGTCGCCCAAGCCCTGCCTGAATTCCTGCCTCATGAATTGGATCATAAGCGGTAACAATATGGTGGTTGTTTAGAGCCACTAAGTTTTGGAGTAGTTTGTTGTGCAACAACAGAAAACCTCAATGCTACGTGGAACAAAAAGTTCCTCAAAAAGACACATAAATTCCTAACAAAACAGGAACTGGGCAAAGCATGTAAAGCAGGGCCTCCTGGGATTTGCGATGTGAGCCTAGATTGTAACTGGAGCTGCTACGGTTAGGGGAGGTCCTAGAGCAGTCGCCGAGGCCCCCTTCCCTTCTCCTTCCCATGTACCAACAGCAGCAACAGAACGATGGTTGTGTTTGAGATCATACTTGGTGGCCGTCTGTGTGCTTTATACAACGGTAATGCCATGGCCAGCACTCACATGGGCCTTCCTGTGGCTCAGCATTCTAGTACTTCATGTGCTTCAGCCAACTAATTTTCCCAGTCCCGTGAGACAGCTGCTACTATCGTCCTTGTTTTATACTCGAGAAAACCAAGGCTTAGAGAGGCCAAGGGTCTTATTCAGGGTTACAGATCTGGAAGTACATTATAATAGCTGTTTCTCTCATTGACTCTATGCATTAGTTTCCTATTGTTGCTATAACAACTTACCACAAACTTGGTGGCTTAAAACAATACAAATTTACTATCTTATAGTTCTGGAAGTCAGAAGTCCAAAACGTATCTCACTGGGCAAAAATCCAGGTGTGGGCGGGACTGCGTCCTTCAGGGGACACAGAGGGAGGATCGGCTTCCTTGCCTTTTCCAGCCCAGGGAGGCTCATGCATTTGTGGGCCCCCAGCTCCACCCTCAAAGCCAGTAGCGGCCAGCGAGTCTTCTCCCGCCGCGTTGTCCTGGCATGAACCCTACTGCCCGCCCCGCTGCCTGTGAGACACCTGCGATTACACTGGGCCGTGCAGACGACCCAGGCTCCTCTCCCCATCCCGAGGTTGGCCGCTGAGCGGCCTTCACTCCCTCTTGCTGTATGACATAACACACTCGCACATTCATGGATGTGTGTGGGGGCGTTATTCTGCCTACCACCCCCTGTAAGGTGGGAATAATCATGTCTCCCCTTTTACGAACGTGGGAGCTGAGGGACATGTAGTTACATAATTTTTCCAAGGTCATGCATATCAAATGCCATTGCCCCTAAAAACTAGAGGGCCCCTGGTTAAAAAACAGGAGCATCCTGGAATATGGCCAAATAAGTCCTACCCAAAGGCAGAGTTGTGGTTTTATTTGGAAGTGAACTTAAAAGAACAAAAAAACCAGCGTGCCTGGACCCGTGCAAGCATACTATTCTGTCGGCTGCAGAGCGGTGCGAGCACGGGGAGGGGCGCCTGCCCCCACCAGCTTCTCCAGCCCTAACAAAAGGGAGAGAAGCCTCGTCTAGGAAAACCCCTCTGAGATTGCTGGCTTATCTGTCCCTGAGAATTGAAGAAACATTTCTCATATCCATAAAGCCTTCTGATAACGAACTCTGCGATAAGGGGACTCCATTCACGGTGAAGCCACAAATCATTCCAGTGCATCACCCTTGCGGTCCCAAGAGAGCTGAAGAGGAGATGTTTTGGAGTTCTTTAAAAACATTTTGTGTGCCCATGGTATCTCAGACCTAGAAAGCTTAAAACATGCCGGTACAGCACCTTGGCGGGGTGTCAGGCCCTCAAGGTACATGACCTTTAATCCTCACTAAAACCCCTCAATTTAGCTGTCAACCTCTCTTACATAGTTTCCACATCTAAAAAATGGGGCTAAGTAACCTACGCACAGTTGTAACAGCCAAGAAGTGAAAAAATGGGATTCGAACCCCGGGCTGTTTGGCCCCAACCCCATCTCTGGCCACTTGGTGTTCTGCCTCCAACCTGCTGTTCTGCCCACCGAGCCTCTGCTAGGGTCTTGTCCCCCAGAGGGCTCCCACCATGTGTCCCATCTGTCCAGAACCTCCCATCCTTCCAGGCCTACATCAGCACCCTACCCAACCCAGCCCGCCATGAAGCCCGCCCCAGCTGCTCCAAATTCTGTGCCATTTATAACATGTTCATGTTCTTCTCTATTCTGGGTTTGTGTTCATTTTTCCAGGATAGGATGTAAACTCCTCTGGGTCAGAATTTACACTTTATGTAATATTTCACTCTTGAGGTCATCATGGAACCTACCATTAGCATTAGTTGCACAAGCGTTTGATGAACGTATCTTGATCTGGGGTTGTCTCACTTTATCTTCAGACCTTCTTGGTTATTATTTTAAAGAGGCTTACTGTAAAGCTTCATTCGTAAAATTAAGGTGCATGCCTAGCACCCATGGCCAGTTTATTGCTGAGTTAAACCTGAAACTCAGGTGTCTGACTCCCTCTGCAGCTTTCTCTCTAAACTATGGGCTCGCTGTAATTGTTCTCAGAAAGAAAATATTCATGTGAACAAAGTGAGTAGGGCGGGAATCTTAGTCTGCTCTGTTCATTGGTAAACCCCCAGCACCTAGAGCAGAGCAAGTTTTTAGAGAACATGGTAGATGCTCTAAAAATATTACATGAATGAATGAGAGAATGAACGAAAATTGTTGAAAATACTTCAAATATAAATTTCAGGTGACTACCTTAATGAGCTATTCATTAGATGATTAACTTAATTAGCCGTGATCGAATGGAACCCAGGTATTCCGGAACCCAATCAAGTGCAAAGAGTCCAACTCTGAATGTTTGAGGTGAGATCTGGACAGTGGTATTTTCTGGATAATTCTGATGCACATCAAAGTCCAAGAGCCTCTTCCTTGAAGAACTGTTAATTGGTTTTGAGTCTGGCAAAAGGCTCTGAGTACATTGATAGATTGTCTGCAGGTCAGTTCCTCTTGACAGGCGTAGGGGTTAGGCAAAGTGGCACCTTTACCCTCTGCTCACAGATGTGTATGTGAGGGTCTCTGCCTCCTCCAGACAGTCTTCCAAAGTCTGGCCTGAGCCCGCCCCAAAGCACCTCATATGCCATTGCACCTGTAGGCGGAGATAGCTGGCGTACTCTTAATTGGGGCGGCTACACACGTCTAATTGGGAGGCTGCCTGGAAGAATCATCTATCAGTTCTGCCAGTGACAAATGGCAGGAAGGAGCAGCCTCCCACACAATGGGCCTGCCCACTCCTGCTCTTCCACACCTCATTATGCCCGAGAAATTAATATTCATGTTATTTTGTCTTGACAAGCAGGGCAGAGTGATGGCAGGTAGTTGCTTTGTGTTTCTTTGTCTTCTTTCCATATATTCCCAAGGGGCGTGTGGGACTCGACCTCTACTTGGAAAGCTTTAGCGCCTCTCAGCTGGGGAGAGAACAGGGGCATGGCTGGGCATGGCTGCACCCTGGCAGCTACCCATCACCTCAAGCTGCCCAGCATGCTGGGGACCCCAGACTCCTCTGTTGATGTCATCTCTCCGGCATGCCTCTCTCCCCCTCCTTCCACTGGCCTGGTGGAGTCTAGATGCCTAAAGCTACTCACATCTCCACCGTCTAACTTGTCTGCTGTCTTCCTTCCCCACTTCTGCTACCCCTATGAGCCTGGCCCACCAACGAGGTTCAGTTCAGTTCAGCAAACCATATTGAGTGTTCACCATGGGCTAGGCACTGAAGCAGTGCAGGAATGTAGGGGATACATTTCCTGCCATTTGGGGGTCTCACAGCATAGTAAATGTCTAATATCAGAGGAGATCAACGGCTGTGAAAATCCCTATAGAACTTGGAAACCGGTGACGAGGTGTGGACTCCAGGTTGAGGTAGACCTGTAGTCAACAACCACAGTAACTTTGTAGAATCCACATGGTAGGGAGAAGGCAGAGTGTTTTCTGGAGAATATTCGTCAATTGACAAGGACTTACCTCTCTGTAGTATCTCCTAAGCCTTCAGATAAATCTAAAGTACCCTCCCCAACACACACACACACACACACACACCCGCTACTACTATTACAAAAGTTCTACTTTAAACACCAAACATAGAAAGTGGGGTCGTTAACATTTTATAGAAATCCTAAAGCATTCCAGGTGTTTTGCCCGCCTGCTTTTATTTAATATGTGCAACAACTCTGTGAAGGAGGCGTTGTGCTTAGGTGAGGAGACTTGCCCACAGCCACACAGCACAGGTTCCCTGCGTTACTTCGAACTCTGTTGAGCCTCCTGTATTCTGCCACCTGCCTCCAAAAACACTTTTTCTTTCTGCACTCGTTTCTTTCCCAAGTCATCGTTTGTGTTCTGATGAGCCAGCAGCAGCTGCAAAGAGCTGGTCTATAGCCTGCGCCTTTCCTCCCCCAACTGTGAGGACAGTCCTGGCACCCGGCTGGCTGCTCCCCTGCTGCGCGGCGCCCGGGCCTGGACATCTAGACTCTCCTCACAAGCTGATCTTTGACAGACGCTCTTGCCCGCCTGACAGAGGCCCTGTGCCCGCTGGCTGCCAAGTGCAGACGTCCTGGAAAGGTTCCTGACGGTCTACCCGAGACCGACCTGGGCTTCTGTGGACGCAGCAACTGTCCTCAACCGGGGGGCTCTTCTGAGCCTTTGCTCCTGCCGACGCCACTGGTTCGAGAGCTGACTGGCTTGGTAGAGGCATTTGTGCAGAGAACCACCCAGAGACTAGCAGAAGGGGTGCCAAGGTCTGGAGCCTGGGCTCTGGGGCTGTTGGGGGTGAGCAGGCCAGAACTTCCCACCGGTGGATTACAGTGGGTCTGCAGAGTGACACCCTCAGATCAGGTAGGGTGGGGGCAGCCAGAGCCCCAGAGAGTCACCTCCAGATATGGGTCCATCACCCGTTTATTCCAAGTGCCCAAGAAATCTTGTCATTTTCTAGTGTGTCAGGACATAACCAAGTTAGAGAAGCTCCGTGGAGCTTCCTGGTCGCCTGAGACATGGCGTTGGTCTGATTGCTCTTCTACGTGTTACTGCATGAGTGTCATTTGTGGCCACATAGGCTGGAAGAATGAGAGACAAGGCACCCCTCTGGGGGCGGGATGGGGAGTACCACGAGGGCTCCAGCGATGGGTGCCAGAGGCGTGGTGACGTGAATGCCTGCGCAGTCAGAGGAGTGGGCAGCTGTGGACCTGCAGGCAGTACCACTGCCTCATCCTCTCCTGTCCCCAGAGAACAGGAGGCCGAAGCCCTTGGTCACCTGCAACCTTGGCCAGCATGTCAGCTAAGACACCCTCAGCTTTTGTCGACTGGTTCTGCCATCGCCACTGCCTGTGGCCTCCTGCATCCTTGCTCCTCGGAAACCCATTCTGACTCAGGCGAACCCTCGCCACCTTCCCTTTCGGTTGGCAGGTGCAGGAGTAAATGTCTTCAGCAAAGTGTGAGCTGCGTACCCCTCGGCCTCCTCTGGTCTGGCTGTTTTATAGGCTTGGTGTTTTGGCTATTTAGATATGGTCCAGCTGTTTGAATTTTTTTTCTTTTTCCTGATAATTTAGATAGATTTGGCTTTTCCCTATTTGCTCTTTTCCCCTGACATTCCTACAATTACGCAGTCTTTACCTTAGCCCTGTTTTCTATGCAACGGGTTCTTCCTTTCATGGAGTAACATGTTCCTTGAAATGCCCAGGGTCCATTAACACATTTGTTCAGCGAGGCTCTGCTCAGCTGTTCCTCTTGGGTGCCGAGCCTAGATTAGAAAGAATGCTGTGCTTGTGCCATTTCCGGGTGCCTTTTCAATAAACCACTTATTGCTCTTCTCTGAGCTTGTTTCCTGAACAATTATTGATTGTGGTGAGCATCCCACAGCTGCCAGAACAGCTTCAGTCTATAACCACATGGGGCAAAGAAGAGCCTTGGATTTTGCTTTTGTGTGGCCACTGACCTCCCTGCTGGGGTGAAGAAGGGGTTAGTGGAAAGCACATGATTGAATAGCACGCATGGAACTTTGTGAGCATGTAGGAGATTCCTGGTTTAGAGATTTATACTCACGTCTGGCCTTAAAATTCAGTCTGAGGGATTATAAAGTGGAAACACAGCTAGAACTTTATATTCCCACAGCGGGTCTCTAACTTTAAAATTCTAAGCAGTTATAACACACTTGATTCAGAACCAAGGCAGCGAATTGAAAGCACAGAGAGAAAACCTGCCGTAAGCCCAACCCTAAATAGCGGGTCCCGTTGTAACAGTGTTGGCTTGTCAAACAACGGCTCCTCACCCAACCTCAAAAAACATAAACTCAGAATGAAGTCTTTCCAAAAAGGAGAAAAATAATTCGCTTATTGTCTGCGCAATTTTAGAATAATTGAGCTGACGTGCATTCAATTATAATGAATAAATATTTGTTATTTACCTACTTTCTAATTTTAACATGTAGCACTAGTGATAATTACTGCATTCTATATTTATAGAAAACTGACTCTTAAGAATCTAGTAGGGCAATTATCTCTATATTAGAATGTGCTGTTTTTCTATAAATGTTTAAAATTCAGTAATTATTGCTAGAACTAGCTATGGTATATAGAATACAGACACACCACAGCAAGGAGGTCATTTATTCATTAGTAATCAAAACAAACACTAATTCCTTTTCCTCTGTGGTGGATGAACTCAGCTTTGCAATCGTAAGAACTTTACTTGAGCCAGTTAAGACTCTGTCATTGTATGGTTTTTGTTTATCAAGAGTCAGTAAGAGCTGTCTCAAGGGAAAAAAGAAGAAGAAATATATCTGATAATAAAAATAATAGTTCACACTTATGGAATGATACTATGTGCCAGGTATTATGTGGTTTCAAAACTTGTCCTCCTCACTCCCTCAACAACTCTACCAAATAAGCACTGTTCTTCCCGCGTGTCAGGCAGAAGTAAATTGAGCATTTAGGGAAGTTAGTTGTGTGCCTGAGGTCGGAGTGAGAGCCAAGAACAGAAGCAGGTTCCATAGCTTTGTCCCTGCCACCCAGAACCCAGAGTAGACCCAGGTCATCCCAGTGCCAGGCTGGCGGCTTGCTGCCCCCTCCCGCACTGGGTCTGGAGCACAGAGTGCTCAAGGTTGTTAGAGAAGTGAGCTCATCAGAGCTACTTGCTTCTGTGCTCCCAGAGAATGCAGAGAAACTGCATGCCGGGAGACTTGTTATCTGTTTTTAAGTAAGCCAATACTATAAGAGTAGACTTCCTTTTTCTTAAGGCTTTACAGCCCAAAGAATGGATTAACGGGTCTAGTTCCTTCCATGTCAGTGATTAAACCTCTAAATTTAGGATACAGTTGCAGGAGGGTGACCTAAAGGAACCCATTCCTTTTTTTTTCTTTGTCTCATCACTTTGTAGATTCTGAATAAGAAGCTTTGAGTTAAGGGTCCTATTCACTTAGTCACGCGTGAGACCTCTTTGCTCGAAATTCATCATAAATGTAAACCTCAATACCCCAATTATCTATGCTCCCGGCTCCTAGTGGCAAAAGGTTAATGTTAGTCAAGATGGTTATGAAGATATTAAGCTCTAAACAAGCAAGGGAATTCATTCTTCATTCATTCTTTGGACAGAATTCCCGCTCCCTGCAGTGGAAGTCAAGTGGGAAGAATCTCAAGGTAATATTTTGGTCTAGAATATTTATAACTTTTTAACCAAAAATATCATCTTGGCAGTGTGAAAGTGTGATAAGACAGCAAGTGAGGGACTACCCGAGGAGTGGCAGGCTGGGAGGGTCAGAGGTTCCACCAATTCATTCGCTTCATACACAGGTGGTAAGAGGTGCTCTGGACTGATGAACATGTTTTTAATGATTTGAAGTGAATCCCAAAGCCCTGTTAATACCCCCAGTCACAAAGGAAAACAAGACTGTGGATGCCTTCATCGTCATGCAACCCGGGTATCTGAAGGCACAATCCTTGAATCAGGTTATTTTCAGCTCAAACGAGTTGCTGAATTATTTTCGCTAAATTTATATCACCTCGCTAAAGTCTTGCAGTTATTACAAAGAGAGGCAAATTCTATTTCAGTGATGGAATTCAGTTTCTGAGTCTGAACTGGGGAAAACAGGACTGACACAGAGTGAGCTCTGGCTAATGAAATGGAGACATGGGCTTGATTTTATCGATCTACTCAGTGTGTTCTACGGTGTGGTCCCACCCGGACTGGGAACCGCAGCCGAGACCCTCCAGTGAGAGCCCAGCCTTCCTGTCAGGGCAGCAGTGAGCAGACTCCCACAGGCCTCTTCCCTTAGACGGAGCCATGTTGTTGGGCAAGTGAATGGGAAATGGAGAGACAGTGCCTAGCCCAGAACTGGGTCGTTGTCCAGGTTGGTAGAAACACACTGCCTGAGCCTGCGTCTCGGTGGAACCAACACGGCTGCTCCCTCCAACAACAGCACCTTAACTTCCAGCATGGTGTGATGTGGACAGATGAAAAAAGCCTAATTACTAACTGTTACTTTGGATCTGGAGTCTCCAGGTTGTAATCTAGTCATCAAGTCATCGTTAGCATTTGTGAAGTGTCTCCCACGTGCCAGACACCGTGCAGAGCGCTGGAAATGCAGGCTGGACTCCATGTGCCTGCGGCCTCACCCTGCTAGCGGGAAGGTGCACAGAGTTAGCACTCTGTTCACTGGACATCACCTGTTGGGGGGTGAGTCAGAGGTCATCAAAATGCTGTCATGGAGTCTGAATAAATTCTGAAAGGAGCTCTGTCTGCCTAAACCAGAAATGGTTAGCCCGGAGAGTGTGCTTCTTCCCCTCCCCGACCCCCACTCCTTCCCATTATCGACATCAGCCATATCCGCAACGCAGTGATAGCGAGTGCGGACTGCGCACGCAGCACTATCATAAATGCCCCAGGGTTCCAAAGCAGGGAGAGGAATGGTCTTTAGGCTTCGTTTTCTTATGATCACAATAGAAAGAATAGGTTAAATGGTAGCAAATGATTTACTTAATAGGCAGAATCTATTATATCTGGTAGTCAGGATAAATGGTTCTTATGTAAACTGAGTGTGAAGATTCTCTAATCCAGAAAAGTTCCTTAACCCTCTCATATTTTCCACTGACAATAGATCTGTCGTTTGTCAATATCGGTGCTGGGGTAGTGACGGGCTAGATTCACAAACAGTCTCTTGACTGTACATGAATGTTTTGAGGGCTTGGTCTGATTCCTTTAGAAGTTCATTGCTAATGTTGAGTGCAGTGAAAGAAGGGTTAGCCGTAGGTGGTGCCATTCCTATTCCGTACACACTGGCTCCTGTTCATTTACTCATCCATCCATCCATTCATCCAGTTCATCAACAGCTGTCTCTTGAGAATTCTCTGCATGCTAGGCACTTTGCAGGATTCTAGAGCCCCTACCCTCTTGGAACTTGCAGACCAACAATCACATGGAATATTCAGACAAGGACCTTGTGGCTCTGTAACAAAGTCGTTTGGTTCTGGGTCAGAGTTCTATCTGGAGAAGAAGGATGGAAGGGAGGGGAAGTGTACTAGAGACACATGCTTGAGAAGAGCAAGCTCTGGAGCAGGAGAAAGGAGGCGGTTCCAAACCCTTGGGGAGGGGCTTGCTGGCTGCTGGAAAGCCGGGTGCTCCAGGGGCTTAGAGTGGGAGTAAAACACCCTGCTCTGCCGTGCGGCTCACTAGCATGCCACCTCTTCTCCACACACACGCGGATGTGCACACACACCCACAGCTGCAGGGAGAGAGTGGGGGGCGTGGGCAGCTAAGACAACCTCTAGAGCAGCCATCTCACCCTCAGGGTCGCAGCCAGGACCGCAGCCAAGGGTGGGACCGCTCTCTGTTGCTCGGCCTCCCTGATTAATATGGTGTTTCAGACCCGGCAGCCCATGAGGTCTTCATCTCTCTCAGTTACTCCTCCAAACGGATGTCCATTTTATGAGCTATTCCTGAGCCTTTCCTTGGGAAGCAATTTCTCCTCCTCAACATAAATGCTTCTGGCTTCAGCCAGCCTCCAGAATGCCAGCAATGCCCAGGTGTAGGGCCTGAGCACAGAGTGGGTCTCGGGATTTATTATTTCTCCTCGTGCTTCCAAACTCCTGTTTATGGGATATTTGCAAGCTACTTAACCTAATGAGAGAAAACATGTTCCAGCTTGGAAATGTGTGCAAATCAGAAATTCTGGAGGGACTCAGAGGGAGTTGGGGGTTTACACAAAATATTTTTGAAGTGCTGTCCAGAAAGGCAGCCTCCCAGGAGGTCCCTGTGGGCCTGCCCAGATCTGATACGTGGTAATCGAGGCAGCGTGGAGCCACAGGAAGTTTCAGCAACTTAATGAGGATCTTACTGCCGTTTTCTGCTGTGGCTGCATGTTCCTGGAACCCTTGCTTGCTAGAGAGCCATGACTAGAAGATTTATTTTGTATCGTCAGACTGTCAAGGCACTCCAGACCAACAACTTTCCGGCAATAACTTGCCACATGCACAGAAGTTGTTCATTACATGCTTTTAGTGTAGTGTGAGCGAGGGGCTGGCAGCTCTCCCCTCTCCATCATCCTGCACTCTGCACCCCAGTGCCCTGTGTGGTTGGTGACTCCACACGCTGCCCTTCGCACACCAAACGGGGCCATTGTTAAGAATGACAGAAGTCTATTCCTAGCCATGACACAAGCTGCGGCTAGTGACTCGTCATCACGGAAAGAGGACTTTTTCACACCTAGACCCCCAGAGCCCCAGGAAAACCTTCTTTGCCAAAATTCAGACCATCTCAAGTTAGCTGGGTATGAGAAAGGATTCTGGGGGTCGTGGGGCAGGGAAGGATGGCTCCGCGGTAGATGGGAGGCAGTGTCAGGAGGGCTTTTCTCTGTTCCACCCTATCTAGCCACTGAGGTCCTGGAGAGAGCACAGATACTCCCCAGAGGCAGGGATCATGGCTAAGCCACTTATAGGGCAGGACCCTGGGGCTTTGTCCTCAACCTCTAAGCAGCTGGTGACCTCTGGTGAGTCCTCTAACCTCTCCAGGTAGCATAGAGGGATTGAATTAATTAATTAGTGAATAAACAAATCTCCAGGGTTGCTGGTAGATCACGTATCTAAAGACAAAGGAATGAGGTCATTTAATTTTTACTTGTATTTGCATATTACTTATAACCCTTGTTACTCTACCTGGCACTACAATTACTTAAGTACCCTCCTGATGGGTTATGAGACCCTTTGGGGGCGTGCTCATTGTCTGTTTCCTGTGTCACCCAGCATACATTGCACTTAGTATGCATCTAAATAAGTGGTTACTGGATTGACTGAGTCCTACGAGATAACAGACAGGCCTGTGACTTCATAATGCCCTTTCTGGAGCATGGAGAGTATTCTGTTTTCTCTTCCGGTTCCTGCCCAATTTCATTGGCTCCCAGGGCATATGAATCCGGGCTTGTTTTCAAGACTGGGTGTCCATCCCCTGCTCTGCCATCCCTTGATGAAGGTTCTGCTGAAGCCAAAGGCTCCATATTGCGAGACTGTTATTGCAGGGTTGCTCTGACTGCCGAACGGCTGGCCATGCGTTCGCGTTCCTATTAGAGGCCTGTGCACGAGGGCTGGCTCCTTGCCTATTTTTTCCTAAGGCAGAGAAAACAGAATAGTTGCACTTGTTTTAGGGGGGAAAAAACAAACAAGAGATTTTGCAAACATTTATGAATAAAGCAGAATTGGTCCATTTTGGAACCTCCCGACCTTGACAGTGGCCTTCTAATGCTGTATAAACATTTATTGGGGTATTCAATAAGCTGCCAGCTGACAAATTGCAGAACTTTATGCAAGAGCCCTTTATCTTTTCTAGAAGCACTGAGATGGCAAAATATATTCTCAGTCTCAACAATTCGCTCTATATTTGCATGTGGAAATTGGAAAGCACGTTGTTTTTCTTCCTTTGCATGACAAAACTCAGACTCTGGAATACAATTCAGCATTTAACTTGAGCTAGTTAAAAAGCGCAGAAAAGGGCCTCAACCTGTTTGGCTCCCTTTTGCTGCTGATGTGTCTATTGTTACAATTAAAATTGATGTATGAGACTAAGGGCATAGACACCTCCTTGAGCAGCACTGTGCTGAGCCTTGGGTCTGCCGCCTCAGGAGGTCACTGGGCAACAACAGGCCCTGTGAAAAGCTGCCTTTATCTTGAGGCTTTAATAACTGTGTTACCTCTTAGCAGAGCACCCTCAGCATTGGGGCAGAGGGGGAGGAGGTAGCTCTGGCGCAAGGACGAAATTGCCCGAGTGACCCTCAGAAGCTGCCCCCGTCACAGCTTGCCAAAAGCAGGTCACAGAGCCTCCCAAAAAAGAACTGAAGTCATTTAATTTTAAAATAAATATTATCATTTGCCAATGACTCCCTTGGAGGGACCTCTTACTACACGGACACTCCTCGCGGGGCCTCAGGAGGGGCGCCGTGCTCCAAACCGCGTGCAACTGTTCTTCATCCTCAGGTCAGCAACGGCACCCAGCCTCTGGCCCGGGGCGCATCCACCGTCTGCAGCGAGCCCTGTCTGCTCACCTTCCTCCTAACCCACGCCGGTCCCGACGTTCACTCATGCCGTGCTTATCCAGCGCCAGCCGTGCGTCAAACACGTGCCGGGCACCGAGGGATACAGACAGCAAGGCTGCAGTCCGTGTCCTCAGGGCCTAAAGCAGGAACGGCAAGTAGACAGGCAATCACAACACTGTGCTGCTGTCTTTGAGGTCACACTTTAGAAACAGAAATCCGTCCAAATGCTGACACATTCTGTGTCGTTGGACGTGTTGGTCACACTACCTAGCTCGAGTTTCCTTTCGTCATATCCTCATAGAGCTGTGATGACCATTATTTGAGACAGTATCTGCAGAGCGCCCGGCACTGGGTGAACAGCCATAGCTGCACCGATAAAGAACCGTGGGCGCCCATGACAGGGCTCTCGGCCCTTTTGTGACACCGCAGAGTGGACGTGTGGAATAATCTCAGAAGCCCCCTAGAAGTGGGTTAAAGGACCATTTTGCGAAATCCAGGTGCAGGGGGACAGGAAAAGACATTCCAGGCAGCAGTGACACGTTCAAGGACTGGAGACGGGAAGAAGCACAGCGCAGCTGGGAACCTGCAGGCGGCCCCATGCGCCTGTGAACGGGCGACACCTGCCTCCCTAGCAGGGTGCTCATGTCACTGGGGGATCCGAGGGCACTTTTTACATTTTTATATTAAAACACGTTTTTAAATTTTAATAGTTACATATGTATTTGAGTGGTTAAACATAGAGCTAATGAAGAGGTCTTAACCCCTAGAAGCCAAAGGACAGATTAGAACATCTGTGCGCGGCAGAGCCCCCGTCACCAGGGGGTTCTTTCTCCTAACGTCTTCCCTACCACGTGGAAATGCGCCCATAGTTCACCTTAGCAACCTGGCCTCTCTCCGTGCTACATTCTAAAATTCCAGCGTGAAAGGGTCCTTTGTCAGATAAGACAGGATTTTATCAGTGGGCATCAGCGTGGTCAGAAGAAATAAAACCCTGGCGGGGGTGAGCCTGGCGCAGTCCGCACGTCCGGCTCCTGAGACCGCTTCCTACTCCCAAACACGCCTGGAGATGAGGAGGTCCTTGCCTCTGGGGGCCTCCGTTTCACTGCCGCTGCAGAAACCACATGGTTAACGTCTGCTCCTTACCTGATCACGCTCTTGCTACTCCTAACTGGCAGGCGAGGAGTCAGAGACACCGGGACGTGGCACAACCGGGGGTGCGGCTGAGGGCGTGTCGCCGAAAAGCCTGTGCAGAGTGACTAGGACACGGAGCCCTGTGTCTGGCTGAATAAAAGTCTTTTGTAATCACAGAGACTCTTTGAGCTCCCAGTGACAGAATCACAGGATCTTAAGACTGGACAGGACCGATTCTCCCGCCAGGCCGCCTAGTTGGCAGGTAGAGGTCTGTAGAAACATGGGACTGCTAGCCCAGCCCAGGGCTGCTTGAGGGCAGTGCTGGCCACAGTGGCATTGAGGGCAGTGCGTTCCTTCTGTTACCATCACTGCTAGCACTCGTATTTTCGTGAGCACGTGAAGGAGAATATTTTTCATGTCTTTATTATCTCCACGAGGCTCATCAAGGCTGAAAATACTAAGACAATAGCTTTCCCTGAAGATCTTGGCTGGGCTTCCCTCTTATGCATTCCCCAGCCTCTCTTTTTGTCTTTTTGTAGTTTGAACTCAAATTGGGATTCAAGGTCTGGATGTTTGTACAACTGCCAGGCTGGCGACCATTCAGGCGTTTAATTTGACATGCGACAGGTTTGGTGTGCCTTTTTTTGTTATTTCAGGAGATTGGGGGGTACAAACATTTTGGTTACGTGCTATGACTTTGCCACATCCCAACCATGCTTTGAGACGTGCCCTTCCCCCCCACAACTCTCACGGCGCCCATCAGTTGTGAGTTTACCCACCCCCAGCCCCGCTTCCCCCAAAGAATATTACTTGTGCATTTTTAAACTTTGTTGCTGTCGTTGAAGGCAGGAGTTTGGGGCACAGGCACATTCAGAGGACAGTCAGGAGCAGGCGGCACCAGGGAGGTGCAAGGGACAGCTGGCCCCTTCCTGGGGCACCACCCACCCGTGGGGGTGGAGTCTCGGTCTGGTGGGGAGGGGCTGGGGCGCGGGCTGGGATGGAGAAGCCAAGGTGGGAAACTGTGAAGACGGAGGATGCCAGTAACTCCTCCTCCCTCCCTTTCTTCTTTCAGGCACGTGCACAGTGACTAAATGCGTGGTATCTGTTGTATGCTTTATACTGTAGAGATGGGCAGTCACCCTGAAAATAGGTGCTCTTCAGGTGACAAGAGGCAGAGTGGGGAAGCATGGTTCAATTTTTTCATTAATTAATGGATGGCAACTTAGTGCCAGTCTACAGTCAGCTCAAGGCTCCTTTTCTTCCGATGGGATCCCAGACCTGGCTGAGCACTGGAGTCAGAGCAAAACCAGATGAGAGGGGTGAGGCTGGCGGGGGACACTGCCCAAACGGGTGCTCTAGGGCCTTTGGGGAGCACGAGAGCACTTAACACTCGCGTGGTTAAAGCCCCTCCGCCCAGCGTGACTCTCGGCAGGCTCATCTCCCCCCTCCAGACCGCCCATGAGCAGTAGCCCTTCCCCCAACCATCAGTGCGAGACCGAGTTTTATAAACAAGTCCTTTATAATTTTTAGAACACTTGCCGTCAGTGCATGGTTTGTATTAATTATTATGGAATTAATCTGAATACAAAGATGCCATTTTAATACGTTAATGCATAAATACATACTTGCACACATGGATAATACATACATGCATACACGGGTAACTCTCTCATTACAGGTTACAGCCCACCTAGTAAAACCCAGACCTCACGAACTGCACTTCCTAAAGATAAACCTACGATTTTGAACCATAAGCCCCTCGTGACTCCTCCCGCAACCAAACATCATCCAACATCCCCTGCCCTTAGATCTCAACCCCTGGCCAAGAAATGTGGACAGGTCACAGAATGTGGCACTTGCCATTGTCTGGACGGGCAACGCCTTTGAAAACCTAATTAAATCTCGAACCCCACACCCAACATGGCTTACCCACTCGGGATCCGGGCATTGTCAGATTGCGATCTGTCTGTGAATTTCAGTTTCTTTTAGCCTACACACACTCATGAATTTTTAAATGAAAAGCAGTGACAAATTAAAGCAGGGAGGTATATTTCATAGTTTCTTTCTCCTTCAATGAAATGCTTTTCTCAAGAGGTGTTTACCCGTGTACTTACTACCTCCTCTTCCTCCCCAGCCAGAAACCAGTGTCAGAAACATTTCCCAAGGGGAGGTTCACAGAGGACTCAGCTTCGCTCCCTCTGACATCTCCCCGTAGGCCCCAAAGGGGACCGATGTCCTTTACTTCCCACGAGCAAGAGGAGCTTCCACCTGTAGCAGGGCATCTCTCATTCATAGACACTTCCCTTCCCCCTCATGTATTTAGGGAAGAAAATCGCCACTTATTTGCACGAAGTAGATTGGCTCATGCTTCAGAATAGGCTGCTCCACTCTCCTCCGCCAGGAAAGAGCATCTTCAGACTTCAACACTCAGCAGAACCCAGAGATTTTCGACAGCGAGTCGAGAAATCACATGCTCCTAAACTGTGATTTCCTTCACAGATTAAGACCTCAGTGGTCACAGGTTTTCGGTTTCAGCAGGTGTATTTCCTAGTGTGTTGCTGGCTATTGACTGGGATGTAAATTGAACCTGAAGTGCCCTTGTTGAAATACAGCCAGAGTGGCTGAAACGCACACGCACGCACACGTGTGCATACATACATGCTCCCAAGCAACCATGCGTACTCACATACAAACATAGACACACACAAAAGCACAAATGCCACTTGTCCTCCCTCTTGGGTTTAAATAACTCTTCAAGGTACCCCTCAGCTATGTCCTGTTGCAAAGGGCCCTGTTCCAATTTGATGCTATTACTCATTGCCTTGGCAACAGATAGAGACACTGTGACATCCCAGGTCCCTGTGGAGCTCTTACCCTTGAGGGTATCTAGTTGACAGCTGAAACTAGTTGAACATAAAACAAGCAGGTTAGGCAAGAGGGAAAAGCCGTGTGTGCTCTGAGTGTGGGCGTGGGGAGAAGACTAGCACAGGCGATAGCCAGCACTGGCCCAGGAGGTACGTTGAAAGTGGCTGGATCATCCTGGGATGGAAGGCCTCCTTTCATAAAAGGTTATCTACTCCAGCTAATTTCAGTCTAGTGATTTAATAATTTATAGGAGAATTCCATAATAGCTCAATACTTTAATTGTTATATTTTATAAATCCTACTAACAGTTAGTGGGATTTATAATATATATTAACTCCCGGTCCTTTAGGAGAAGGTAAGAGTTGCCTAACTTCAATTTTCTGTTCACACTCATGGGACTAGGCACCTCTCCAAGAGAAAGTTAAGGGTTTTCATACCCCTAAGTTTTTGCGTAAGCTGTTCCCTCTGTATATAATGCTGTTCCTTCAGTTCTGCGCTTGGTGATCTCTGATTCTCACTTTCAGGGACCAGCTCGATTATATTCACCTCTGCAAAGCTTTTACACATGCCTCTAAATGGAGTTGACGTATCACGCTGCTTACGAGGTCCCACTGCAAGAGCTCGCCCTGCCGGAGCATGAGTCACACCAAGTCACTGAGGCTTGGACCCTCAGAGAGCCACGTGTGCCCCCCAGTCTCTTCTCAGCTCCTCCCGGCACCTGGAGTCTTGAGTGGGCGGGCCCTTGATTCTCACGTGCTGGGTGTTTCTGAGTTAGTGAATGAAGGGAGCAGTCAGGTAACTCTGCGGTACCCGCTGAGGGAGTTCCCAGGGAAGGCAGCTCCTTTGTACAGTAAATTCTCACTTAACGTCTCAATGGGACCTTGGAAACCGTGACATAAAGCAAACCGCTGTGTAACAAAACCAGTTTTCCACAGGCAAATTGACACAAACAAGAGCTAAGTTCCTATGGCAGATTTCTGGCCACAAAAGCATCACCAAACTTTGAAATAAAGACCAAAACACTTCTAACATTAAACATTGAAATAAATATGATCTATACATATACCTAAGAAAGATTCATGAAAGCAAATCAGGTAACTGTTTACCCACTTGTTCCAGTTCAGGGTCGCGGGTGGCTAGAGCCTGTCCCGGGAGCTTAGGGCACCAGGTGGGAGCCAGCCCTGGCCAGAATGTGTTCACACACACCCCCACACTCCCTCACGTGGGGACCACGCATGTAGACTCACCGATTCCCTGAGCGGGCACAGCTTTGGGACGCGGGAGGAACTGGAGCATCGGAGGAAAGCCACACGGACACCGGGGGAACACAGTGCCCTGGCTGGGAAGAGATTGTTTTTCTCGTCACTATCATAACAAATGATGTTGCATTAAACGAAGTTATTTGGGGACCTGCTGTGTAGACCGAGCACCTCGCCTCGGCCGCCCGGCTCTGCCACCAAGCCGCTCGACCACCTTCCTTTGCTTCCGCTCCCACCTGCCTCGGCCGCAGCCGCCCCCTGCAGGACACCTCGCTCTTTGGGGAACTTCTCCAGCTGAGCAGGGCCGTGGCACAGGAAGGAAGGAGAACCGCCAGCAGGTGATGAGGCGGCTGCAGTCTGCCGTGGTACCCTGTGACGTTGTAACTGAATTCCTGACCGTCTCTTGGCCGGGTTCTTCCCACATGCGCAGCGTGACTGTGGCGTCATTCACCGATGCCGTAGCAGTTAAAGTCCCAACCGACTGGGGCTCGGAGGTGTTGGGATACAGTGAGGCAGAATCTTGTGTTTTTTTTTTGCTTTTCTTAGATTTTGGAAGAATGGATCAAGTTTTTATTTTAGACAGAGATTAACTAGAACGTGTTCTGTGGCAGGTACTGCGTTGGGCACGTGCGTGTGCTTCTCACTCCTTTCCTGCTTTGTAGGGCGGATGCTATGATCCCATCTTACAGATGAGGGACTGGGTCAGGGAGATGAAGTGCTGGCCATTGTCCCCCCACTGGGGAATGGCACAGTGAGGGTCTGAGCCCAGGGCTTCCGCCTCATACCCTTGTGCCATTTGCATTGCACCCCGGTGTTAACATGGCTCACGTCCGGGTAGAATTGTTCTCTCATCTGACTTGCACATGTTAGAGATTTGGGGATGGTTATCCCACACAGAAGTACTCCGTGAATCGTGGAATTTGTCCTGGGGTTTGTGCTCAGGGGCTTCCTCATCCCCCTCTGTGGCCGTACCTGTGGCAGCTGTGTTCTAGCAGCTCACACGGTGTTGGACTTAAATTGGAAACTCAAGCGTTTGAGTAAATGAACTAATGACAAATGACATATCTGTCTGGGGTCCCCAGAGACCCTAAAATCATCAATTAACTATAATTCTTAGAATACAAAAGAAAGCTAGTGTATTTTAAAAACATTTTCTATAAAAATTGAAATGTGGAAGAGTTGGGATTTCTCATTAATCCTCAATTATGCAGAATACACTTAGTTAACCATAAATCTAAATCTTTTTCAAGCCCTCAAGTTAACCAAGGTTTTACTAAAAATCGGAAAGCCCAATGGGATTGAAGTTTTGCAGACGTCAGGTCTGTGGGCACACATGCGCTGGAGACATTAGTTGCTAAAGTAGTGTGCCCAATGTCCTCACTGCTAGATGTCCCCGTCCTTCACCAGCCCCAACAGCAAGCACACACCCCATTAACCAGAGCTTCCTGAAGCCCTGGCAGAACCAGCCACTGCCCTGCCCATCACAGCTGCATCCGCTGTGTAAGGCTCCCAGGCCTCCCGCTGGCTGTCATTGTCCCTGCGTTGAATGCTCCCCTGGTCAGAAAGGCTTGTGTTCACACCTGGCCTCCGAGGTGGCTGATTTGTGTTTGGGGGACAGAGTGTTGCATCTCACTCACTGATGCAGCTGAAAAGGGTCCCGGCTCATCATTCCTGCACAGTCCTGGCAGTCCTGAAGCTCCCTCCACCACAGTGCCATTTGGGGGTGGAGAAGGGAGGAGAGAAGCATGCCTGAGATATTTGAGAATCCAGCACTTTCTATGGTACAGATGGGAGGTGTGACCTTGCTGTATTCCACTGCAGCCAAATCCTAATCAAGGGGGAAACCCCTCCCTGGAGACCTTCCGGCCTCGCTCTGCGCTACCTGTGCTAATGCCTTGATGAGACTGTGTCTCTCACCTCGGAGCCCGACGCAGGTTATCACGGTGCAAACCTCTGCTCTATTGTGAAAACTCGTCTTTCCCCAGGCTGGAAGGTGGAGCAGGCGCTCAGAGAAGTGGCTGGAGCTCAAATGAGGACACAGGGCAGCACCAAGGTCCCGGTAGGCCAAGGCGCAGGCTCTTGGGCCCTCTGGGGTAAGACTCTACATGGCCTGATTTAATTAGTTTGGGGTTGGTCTAGCCTGGGCCTGAGATGGCCCAGGAAATTCTTAGTGATGCCAAACCCCTGGTCAGGACTGACGTGTCCTGGATGTACCCGAGGCCCCAGTTTCTGGAGGTCTGGTTACAGGCAGACCCGTAAGGGCTGGTCCTCCACCTCGACTCATGTTTGGATCACGCCCACGGAAGGCCCGATGAACTGGGTGCGGGGAGTGGGGGTTGTGTTTTAACTCCACGGATGACTCTGAAGACAGCCAGGTCTGAGACCACTCCCCAAAGCCTTCCCCAAGACCCAGCCGCTCACCTTCCCAGCCTGCTCCCATGCTCTTAGGTGCTGCTGCCCTGTTACCCCTCCTCTCAGAAAGCAGACTTAGCTCCTTTTAGCTTTTCTGTAAGAAACCACTCATAGCAAGCCTCCCATCATTCTACTGGAAGTTAGTAAAAATTGGAGGCAGAGGGGTTTCCAAGGAGGAGGAAGAGTTCTGCCGTCTCCCTGTCTCTCCCCACTCCTCCTACCCAACCCCGGCCTTCCTCCGGGCTCCCCTCCCCAGACTCCCCCTTAGTTTTCTGCGGAATGGCGAGTTCCACCCAGGCTCACATTCCTGGAGTCTCATTTTCTGTCCTCAATCCTTTATCTTATTTTTCCAACAAAAACCGGGCATACTCAAGAGTAATCCTGGGGGCAGCTGCTGATGTAATGATCTTTGCTCCTCCTTGTTACACACACATGCGTGTGCACACACACACACAGACACGCACGCTTTACAGGTCATGAAGCACTTTATGTAAGTCCTTATGTGTGTTCCTCTGGGGTAGTCCCCATTGCAATCTTCATTTTACATATGAAGAAACTGAGGCACAGCATAATTAAAGTTACAGAGCCACCGAGACCTTGAACCCAACTTTGGACCCCAAACCCGTGTCCTTTCCGGTTGCAGCATTTCACCTCCTCAGTCAAAAAGCGTCTCTTAGGCCAACATTACTCCATACAGTTTCTCTGAAGAGATCTCCCATGATAAGCTGCAATAAGTGTCCGCTCGTCAGAACCATAGAAACCAAAAGAACCTATGAGAACCTGGAAGGGCCAGCCACAGTGGGCTCTTCAGAGGCTCTACGTGTTTTCAGAAAACTTTATATGAAGTTCCCCTATACTCCTCTCGGGCCCCAGGGTACATACACTTATAAATAATACTAATTCATGAAGTCAGCGTAAGGAAACCCCACAAGGCTCTGCTTTACCCCAATGATGATCTTTTCAATTCTTTTAACGAAGAATTCATTAAATGGCAAATTCATTCCAAAACATGTTTTCCTAATTTTTAGATCACCTGTGTTTTTCTGGAGCCCAGAGCATCCACCTCTGCCCCCAACCAGGGCCCCGAGCCCTGGGCCTCCTAAGAGGTGTCCTGAACATCCCCCGGCAGCTTCGGAATCCCAGCACGCAGTGGGCTAAGGCCCTGGCAAGGGAGAGGGCGGGGACGGAAGAGGAAGAATTGTTATGTTGTAGGAGACAGAGGAGCTGCGTGCCTGGGCTCTCAGAAGCAGCCCCCTGGGGCGCCTCTAGGCCACCCTTGGGAGCTCATGAATTAGGGAAGCAGAAGGGGCTGCACAGGTGCCCGCCCAGGGCCCCCACGCACAGGAGCGTCCTTCCTCTCCCCCTGGCCGTGGTGGGTGCAATAAGCCATCACCTCCACGGTCATCAGATTCTCATGGTGGGGAGTAGAAATCCACCGGCCCCAAAATACCAGCCTCCTCCTCCTTTCCAGGCACACTTGGGAGTTGGAAAAACAAACACAGCCCCGTGCGTCACTCTGCGGCGTCCGCAGGCCCTCAGGATCGGCGTGTACGTGCAGATGAATTGTTTTGAGCGAGTCAGAACGCAATTATTTCATGTTTCCTTCCATCCCGAATTGTTGATGTTTAGAAATAAATTGCTCCTGGTGCTTCTCATTTACAAGGACAAAATAGGAATGCAGAAAACAGGTTCAGTGGAGCGATTTGAATTTCCATCCCAATTACAGTTCTTCTCAACCATGTGATTCTGTGCTTCCCTCACATACGTCAGCCCGATGCCGATCGTGCTCGGATGCCGAGTCTCAGGCTGCCAGAGCCCGTCCGGACCCACCACAGCTCCGGCCGTCGCAGGCCACTGGGCAGATTGGGACTAGGCTCCGCGGGAAGCCTCTAAGAAGACCAGGGCGCCCTCAGAGCTGCTTCTGGGCATCCGCAGGAAGGGGAGGGCGTGGCTGGCTTAGCCTCACAGGTGACAGGTGAATGGGGGTTCTGCAAGCAGGCGTCGAAGGGCACCCAACACTGCCCGGCAGGTTCTTCCGGCCAATAGCAGCCAACCATCAACTCCACCAGTATCAGGTGCTTCTCTGTGCCAGGTGTTGTGCTAGGAACCCGCCACTCGGGGTACTCACACAGCTCTGTGAAATAAGGTGGTTATTGGTACACTTTGTAGATGGGAAACTGAGTCTCAGAGGCGTCAGTAAGTGGCAGAGACAGAATCCGAATGGGTCCAGTATTCAGAGCCTGGGCTCATATTCCCTGCACAACGACCCAGCCCCCAAATCCAGTGTCTCAGTCCCTGAGTTCTGGCTTGCTAATGCCAGATGGTCCTGCGTGTGGCTCTGGGGAGTCTGAATGGTGCTTTTCCCTTCCCTCCCCACAGCAATGTACAGAGACTCTACAGAGATTAGCCTTTCTGGCCCCAGCCCTGATATGACCCTCACCCCAGAAACACTGTCTTTGGTATCTTCCCCACTTCGCGCTCTGTGCCAGCTCACACGCGCCATCGGGCAGGCCTTTCTCTGAGTCCCAGGGCTCTGCTGACAACCCCAGATAACTCATGTCCTCTGTGGTGCAGCTCTGCCCGGAACATTGGCGTTTTATAAAAGGAGGGGAAGGACATCGGGATTGGGACACAGGAGGGAACCGGTGCCAAGGCGTCTAGTGCCCTGTTTCCCAGAGGGTGCCTGCTAGCACAAGGAAGGGGCAATCGCCAGTGTCAGCAGCAGAGACACTGCGGGCTTTTCAAATCGCACCACTTATGCAACCTGCTCTGTTAAGGTGAAGGCCAGCGACCCACAGCTGTGAAACCCCAGCCCTCGACGTCCTCCACCGGCTCTCTGTGGGCTCGTGGTCTCCCCTCTCGATGCAGTGATGCCCGACGCAACAGGACAGGGCCAGCAGGATGGGATGCTTCCATCCGAGACAATGGCAGCCCTGATGCCCGGGTCAGCCCAGTCTGCAGCCAGGAAGGCAGGGAACTGACATGGGTTGAGCCCCTCCCTTCTCATCCCGTTAGCCAAGGCTCTGGGTGTTTGTTCACCGTCTCAACATATAATCAGTCTGGTCTTATTTTGTGTCTTGCCTTTTTTCCCTTCCACCTCCTCTCCCCCGCCCTCATTACCTCTAGAGACTGAAGAGAATGTTGAGGATTCCAACTTTATTGCATTAGCAAAAATAAAACCTCTGGCCCCCTGTGCATAGAACAGTGTCCCGGTGAAAGGTTAGTCTAAATAGCAAGTTCAAGGAAGCCATGATGGCGGGGTGGCTCGTTACTGGCCGTGTGAATAGCAACATACCCACACAAGGTAATAGTTCAGCATGAAAAATGTGCTGTCGCTTTTGATCCGTGCTCTTCCCGGTGCCTGCGCGAACCCTGACACACGGTGGCAACGAGGCTGGCGGCATGAGGCCGGGTGGGCACAGGGTGTCTGACGTGCCTCCCTCCCAAGAGTCGATTCTCTTGGGGTACATAGCGGGGAAGAAGAGCTGGTGGTTCAAGATGCTCTGTAATTAATTCTCTGTAATTAATAGAGTTCATTCCTTAGAGCAATTTTAGGTTCACAGAAAATTGAACAGAAAGTGCAGATAATTTCCATGTACTCCCTCGCCCTCCCCACCCCGAGTTCCCCGTTACTGGCATCGTGCGTGAGCGTGGTGTGTGCATGACCATCGGTGAACCCGCATTGATACTTTATGTTAATCAAAGTCCCTAGTGGACACCAGGGTTCGGCCTTTGTGCTGTGCGTCCCTGGGTTTGGGCAAGTGTGTAATGACATGTACTTGCCGTCACAGGACCATACAGAACAGTTTTAGTGCCCTGAAAACGCCTGTGCTCCACTGTTCGTCCCTCTCCTCCACCCTCCGCCCAGCGCCTGGCAGCCACTGACCTTTTTACAGTCGCTCTACTTTTGCCTTTTACGTAGTTGGAACCACACCGTATTTAGCTTTTCAGACTGACTTCTGTCACTTAGCAATGTGCACGTGAGTTTTCTCCATGTCTTTTTGTGGCTTGGTGACTCATTTCTTTTTATCACTGAATAATATTCCCCTGTGCGGATGTGCCGCAGTTGGTTTATCCATTCACCTGGTGTGGGCCATCTAGGTGGCTTCCGCCGTTTTGGTGATTATAAATAAAGCTGCCGTAAACATTCATATGCAAGTTTTTAGACAGACTTAGTTTCCATCTCCTTTGGATAAACACCTAGAAGCATGACTGCCAGATCCTATAGTAAGACTAGCTTTAGCTTGGTAAGAAGCTGCCAACCCATCTTCCAAGTGGCTGCACCATTTTGCATTCTTTCCAGGAACGAATTAGCCTTCCTTTTGTTCCACCTCCTCACCAGCATTTGGTTGTAATTAACTTTTCAGAAACACTCGGGTTAGAATATTTCTGTAATACAAGCCAATATTATTTGACATTTTCATATGGGTTCTCTTATTTGACCTCTGTTACCACCCTGTAAGGAAGCTTTTAATTATCTCCATTTTGCAGATGAGGAGACTGAGGCTCAGAATGATTATATGAAAAACCCAAGGTTATACAGCAGGGACTGGGGTCTGATCTGCCCACAAAGCCCATGTCCCCTTGAATCTGTCCCATGAGAGCAGCCTTCACAGATGTGCAGCAGGTAGTAGAGTCGGGTGGGGCGGGGTGCCCAGGCTGGCATGCTCTGAACTACCCAGCAGATAGACTGAACATCTCCTAAAGGCATCTAAAATATCTTTGGGATAAAATTTGATATTTAATGCTTAAAAAAATTAATCCCAGCCACCGTGAGAAATATCAGGACTTTGTTGGACTTCCTTACCATTATTTTATGTCTTAGAATCATTTTTATTTTTAAATCACAAAGGAAAGTATAGTATAGTATTCTTAGCGCTTTGTGTCCTTTAAATTTTGTTTTATTTTTTAAAACTTTTTTTTATTTCAGCATATCATGGGAGTACACATGTTTAGGCTACAGATATTGCCCTTGCCCCACCCGAGTCAGAACTGCGAGCGTGTCCATGCCCCAGACGGTGCGCACCGCACCATTAGGTGTTTTAATCAATAGCTCTCGTCTCTTTCCATTCCAGTTATCTCTCAGCCTACCACCAGCGCTGGAAATTCAACCATTAGAAATGCATTCCTTTAGGCCTTTATATAACTTTCCAGATTTTAAATAGGCACTTATTTTTAAAATCCAGGTACTGGGAGAGAGTGAAGAGAAGCAACATGTGTATTTGGATTGCAAATGTATTCATGGTGGAGCTCGGATATGCAGAGGAACTGGAGTTATCCGTGTCTGCCTCTTCTTATCTGAGCGTCTCGTGAGCGTGTATGGGCTTTTCCTCCACGCCGGGAAACTCGATCCAATGCAATAATTTACACATTTCCCTTAGTTAATTCTCAGCCTTTTTGGGTGAAATAGTTTAGTCTCTCCAATTCTGACCTGCTCCCTCAACTACTCCCTCTTAGGAAGGACGTACCTTGGCCTCACACCGGTTCCTCTGCAGGAGTCACTCTCGGTGGCCAGTGCTGTCCCCTGGGGCCAGCCACGGCGTGAGCCTTCTGCCGGAGCTCCCTGGTGACACTCGGTGCTGGTACCAACCGTCGTCTTTCTCCTCCTCTCTCTGGCTAACTCCCTGGACTGTTGACTCAGTGTTCGTGTCCGAGGGAACTAAGAACGGTTAGAAAGGGCCAGAGGGCGAGCCCGACCACTCCCCTCCCAGAGACTGCCGCACTGTGGTTTTCTCCCAGAGTCTAAAGGAGTTTCAAGCATCTTCCACATGTTCTGGCCTGTTTTCTCCCTGAAAAAGGCCATTTTCTTGCCTTCTGCTTTGGAGCAATAAACCTTACAAGTCTTTATTGGAGGCAGATGGGAGTGGGGAGATAAAAAATGTTATCAGTTTATGTATGTAAAATACTGAGTGCTTTGATGTTATTGTGTAACATTTGAGGAATACGCACGGCAGAGAGGTCAGCTCAGCAGTGAGACAGCGGTCTGCGAACCCCCCAACGGAAGAACTAGAACTCGCCCCCCAGCCCCGCGTCTCCTCTATCCCCGTAAGAAGAAATCACTGTTCTTCATCTTCTTTTGCTCTTTCTTTGGTGGTTTCATCACATATGTGTACTCCTAGATAATATATTTTAGTTTTGCTTGTTTAGAGCTTTATAAAACTGGATTCGGAATTTATATAGTATTTTTCAATATGTTTTTCCCACTCAGTGTTGTGTCCTAAGATTTATCTGTGTTGTTGCTGGTAACCGTTGCTAATAGCATTGTGTGCACCTGCTGTGATTTGTGTGTCTGTTCTCCTGCTAGTGGGCAGCCGGGTTGTGTCCAGTTTGGGGCTGTTACAGTGATGCTGCTATAACTGCTTTGCTTATGTTTTCTGAGACGACAGGATTTATACGTGGAAAAATTGCTGGGCCATTAGGTGGGTAAAGATTCAGCTTCCCAATCTAGGGGAGTCGAGGGGCTAAGCACACGGCTTTGGCAGTAAACCGCCTGGTTTCAGCTCAGGCGTGTCCCTCGCTAGCTGTGTGCCTCGGGGCAAGTTACTTAACTCCTCATCTCCGTTTTCTCACCCCAAAAGTGAAGGTGTAATAGCACCTACCTGGAGGAGTTGTTTTGAGGATTAGGTGGGTACAGCTTTGCCAGTACCACTCCTGATCTCGTCCCGTGCTCACCGCAGCCCGCGAGGTGGTCGCATGTGCCCCCTTTGCAGATTGGAAAGCACTGAGGTCAACAGCTCACACGGGTCCACTAGCTGGTGGGTGGCAGAGCAGGGACCCGACGCCTCCTGGTCCACCCGCCCTCGAAGATGGGTTCACGTGCACCGTGCCACCTCCCATCCTGAGTCTCCACGGGCTCGATTCCCCTCCCAGCCAGCTCAGAGCGAGTCTCCCCCAAAGGGGAGGCTGGCATTGGGAAGGTCGCGGGGGCACCGAGGCTGTGAACGGTGGTGCGGAGACAGGAGGACGATACCGGAAGGATTCCACCTGTTCTCCTCTGAGAGCAGCCCACCTCCCTCCCCCTCGGGCCCTCCTGTTCCCTCTGGACAGTTCCAAAAGCAGGAGCACGTGTGAACCGGTGCTGTCTGCTGCCACCTCACACCCTGAGAGGACACCCTACAGCCCCGCAGCCAACCCTCCACCTGCTAAAAGGCTTCTACAAAGAAAGGAGGATTCGTAAACAAAGGAAGGCCAGGTCTGGCGGCTTTCTCCATCCCCCCCTTTCCCACTGGGCTAGGACTCGCTTACACCTGGCCTGGGCCCGGACCAGACCCGCCACTCAGGTGGCTGCAGCCCTGTCCCCAGCTGGGAAGCTGCGCACAGACGCCTTCGCCTGCAGAAGGCCTGTCTCCAGCCTCCTCCCATCAGCCACTCGTTCTCATAAGCGCCCAATGAATTCATCTATTTTGAAAGAAGGGCAAGAAAAGGCAATAGATCCACATGATAAGTACAATTTTCTGCAAATCCCGTAAACGCCAGAAGTGGCCGGGCTTTTATTTCACATAAGCTGAGGCCGAGATGCAGCTCCCGTGAGCAGCAGCCTGTGATCTGGCAGCTGCCTGGGCCAGGCCAGGGAGGATGAATTGGGGTTTTTATTATAACACCTGCCCTCCCTTCGGGATTTAATACCTCAGCTATTTCTGGTCTCATCAGGTCAATAAATACCAGCCAAATTGCCAGTGCAGAGCCCCAAACGTATACTCTTTCTTCGATAAGAAGTTTCTTAAACACAGACCTTTCTCCGGAAGCAGACAGGCAGCGCTCAGGAGGCAATTTCTGATCTTTTGTCAGCAGAGATGGTTTTTCCCTCACCATCCTAATGGTAGAAAAAGACTCTTTCAGGGGCCACTCATTTTTTTCCTTCCAAATCTGAGAAGTGACCTCATTCTCATTTGCATTCTCATTTGCAAATCCTCCGTGCAATTTAGTCAGTATATTATTTTATTCATAATTTTAAAAGAACACAGGCCATTTCTAAGCAGAGCACAATAGGCATTGTTCTTGTTTATGATGTTTCCATCCATCACTTGCCCCCTGGGAGCAGGAGCAGAAACAGGAGACGGCGGCAGAGCCGGGCCACGGCGGACACAGGGCCCAGGCGGCAGAGGAGCCCCCACCGCACCCACGCGAGGGGCCACGCTGCAGAGCTGAGCTCCAGTCACTGCCGGGCCCAGCGAGGCTGGGATCAGGGTTGAAATCACTCTTTCTTCTGACTCACTCAGATTTGTATTCATTCATTCATTCATTCATACACTGTTTAGGTCTACGTCAAGCTGGGTGTGACACATGCCAAAACAATAGGAAAAAAATAATTGATCAAATGGTTGGCTCATTTGTTTTACAGGCATTTTTTTAAATTAAGCATGAATTGAGCACTAACTATATGCTAGGAATTATGCTATTGACCCCTTACAATTACCTTGTGAGTCGAGTGTGGCTAGCTTCATTTTATAGATCCAGAAACGGAGTGTTGGAAACACTAATGGTTATGACCAGTATCACCAAGCTAATCAGGCGAGAGTCTCGTGCCATGAGGACCGGGAGGCTACGCTGGGACCCAAGGCCCTGGGCCTTTCCTCTTGTCATCTCCCCAGTCTCTTGCCCACGTATTCACCCAGCAGAGCATGGTGCCCACGTCTGTTTAATGAGGCAGTATGCGCCCAGAACCAGGGCAGGAGAGGCAAGTGGACAGGCAGCAAGTGAGCACGTGTGTGGGGCGGTGAGAGGCCACTGCGCAGGGCGGGTGCGGGCGAAGGACGCTGCTCAGGCTGGCGGCGTGAGCGCCAGGTGAACAGGGGTTCAAGTCAGTCGCACGGGGAAGACTGGAAGGGACTGTGGTCTGGCAGCGCAGCGAGGAATCCAGAGCTGCTGTGGAGCTGGTCGCTGGAGGTCCTCTGAGACATCTGGGAAGCGGTGGCAGGTTGGCAGCTGGAGGTGTGGGAAGGACGGGGCTGGGGACAGAAATGCGGAAATTGCCAAGCACACGTGACGGAACGGATGAGACTGTGGAAGAGGGCAGGGAGAGAGAAAGGCTAAGGCGAGGCCTTTACCCAGCGCGTGGGAGGGAGACCCTAACGGGGAGAAGCTGCGAGAGAGGCATGGGCGGAAGGCAGCGGGGTGCACGGCGCCCTGACACCAACGCTCAGGGGAGCCGGATTTGGAGCCATTGGGAACAGTCCGATGTGGAATGCTTCCTAGAGCTCAAGCAAGACAGAGACGGGGGGCTCCAAGATTTGGCAGCTCAGGAGGTTGACAAGGGTCTTGACAAGAGCAAATGATCGTTGGAACCAGGGAGTACGAACAAGGAAGAATAGACTCGAGTGAATGGGAGGAGGGGACGTGGAGCCGCGCGTGTGGACGACCTTTTCCGGAAGTCTTTCTGCAAAGACTGCAGACAGGTCGGATCGTAGCCAGAACTAGGTGTGGGATTGGGGGTGGGGTTTCAAGAGCAGGAGATAACTGCGTGTGGGTTCGCTTGCTTTCTGCCTTGTGGGAATCATCCAGGGACGAGAGAAAGAGAGAGAGGGGCTGACTGAGGGAGGGCGTCCTTGAGGGGAGGAATGGGCCACACCCATGGCAAGGACCAGCTTGGTCATGAGAGATGCTACATGTGAGAGCACGGGAGAAGAAACGATGGATGCCACTATTCTAAGTTTGGAGATTTGGTGGTGGAAATATGAGAGTCGTCAACATTTAGCAAAACTGTATAAAGTGCCTACTGTGTGCCAGGGCTGCCTGGCACTAGGGGTGCAAATGGTGAAGAGTAGTCCCTGCCCCTGAAGAGCTCATGGTCACGCTGCGGAGACAGACACCTGTGTCGCAGCATCGTGACTGCACCGACAGAGCCACCCACGGGACCTCATGGGAGCTGGAGGGCAGGGCAGAGCCCGCTGGTCACCAGGTCAAAGACAGCCTGAAAGGGTGCCCAGCTCACGCTCCAGCAGGCGCTTGGTGGATAGCACCCCTGGGTGGAGTGATTATTCAGGATCTGATTTTCTGCAGACGGAGGTCATGGTTTGGGAACTGAAATTGACAGAAGAGTCCACTGTCTCTCTCTCCTTGCCCTGTGATGTGGGTGACACAATGTGCAGCTGCCTGGACGACTCCACACTGAGCTCCGACTGTCTCCAGATCAACACAGTTAGTTCCTCCGACAGTGATTGCACGGCCTTCGTGGTCAGCAGCGTGGAGAACTCATGATGATGGGTCTGGCGAGACTAAGCAGGCTTTTAACCCGAGCACAGAGCAACTCTCGTGCAGCGGGCAGAGCACAGGTCCTCTCTCCCCCCTTAAAGCAGGGGGGCGAATGCTGCGGTTCCCTCCAGGTGGGCGCCCTGAGAAGTTCCCGTGAACTTCTCTGACAGCAGTGTTTGCAGAGCTCCTGTTAGGAAACAGAGGAGGCAGGGAAAAGAGCACAGCCCTGTCTCAGTCTCAAAACCTCGGGCCACAGACCCTGCAGAGATACAAAGTGCAATTCATGTAACCTCTCTGAGTAGCACGTGGTAAAAGTTGTATCTCAGCAAGTGGAAGTGGAAACACAACAAGACCAAGAGCGATGTGAAGGAATTAGGGCCTGGAGACAGCCCTGGCAGGCAGTGTCCGTAGGAACGGACAAAAGAGGGCTAGAAACGGTTTCCTTCCAGACTGTACGTGTGTCCTCTCTGTCCTGACCCCAGCTCTATCCCCCGCTACTCCACACGCAGGGCCTAGCAGATGTCAGATGCCGTAGGAGGCAGAATATGTCATGGCTTTGGGGCCAGGCCACCAAGTTTGTCAGGGATCAGCTACAGCAAGTTACTGGACCTCCTGTGCCTCAGTTTCCCCACCTGTGAAATGAGGATGATGATGATGATAGTATAATAGCTACATCATGGAGTTGTGAGAATTAAGTGGAATAGTGCCTGGCACATAGCAGATATCGGACAAGTGAAAACTCGAACGCCGGAAGGCAGCAGGGCGAAGAGTCGACCTGCCGGAGCAGACCTGCTTCCATCGCTAGAAGACGATCCGGCAAGGCCGGTTCGTCGGGAGTGTTCCCTCCTAGGGCGCACTGTCTCTGCTGGCGGAGGTATGACAAGCGCAGAAACAAAGGCGCAGGCAGAGAGCATTAGTGCTTCGCTGGCTAATGAAAGGGGAAAGAAGGAACAAGAAGCAAGTCAATTATGTGCCTGAGACTGGCTGTCCAAGGTGACCATCCCTTCTGCCAAACTAAGGAACCGAAGGAACATTTACATTCATTAAAAATGTATCTTTCCAGGAAAAAAGAGCCAGTCTTCTTTTCCTCTCGTGATAAACATGAAAAGAAGATGTCAGAAGTTTGCATGAGAAGTTGAGTTTCCATTCTTGAGCTTTGGCAAGAAAAGCCATATGGAGAGAGTTCTGTTGTGTGTTTGGGATGTGTTTGTGTTGATTCGGGTAAGGTGGATTACATTGTTTTTAGCATCCGACGAGGATTTAAATTACGCGAACGATAAACGTCATCAGATCACTGGCGCTGTTTCCATGTGGGCCACACGTTTCAGATCAAGGAGGGTCCTGAAGACGTCTACAATGGGAAGCTCCTCCAGCTGGAGGTTGATTGGTTCCATCATTTCATCATTCTGTCATTTATTCAGTCTGCTGCTCTTCCATGAGTGGCCCCGGCTCAGCTGACACTGTATTCGGCCCACAGTCCTACTAATGACACAGCTGGCCCTGTCCTTGCCATTAGTGCAGCAGAAGCCAAAGGCCACTGTGCCTCATCAGCAGAGAGTCCCTCTAACTACAGATAAGGGGATGCGGGGAGAGCCCCGCCTCTCCCTTCAGTTCCCGGCTCGCAGGAACAGCAGCTCCTGATTGCTCATCAGGGAAGCCCAGCTCCGGTCCCCGGCTCCTTTCCCACAAGGCTTCCACTGCGACTGCGGCCTGGCCAGCAGCGCATGGCCCCATTAGGAAATCGAATGAGGACTCCATCCAGGGTGCCCTCCAAGCAGACCAGCCCAGCCAGTGCCCCATGGGTCCAGCCCAAGGAGCCTGGCATGGGGAAGGCTGGCAGAGAGGTGAGCAGGGCATTTACTACTTGGCACCCGTCAGCAGCATCAGGCATAGAGCGGGCCCGTTTTCCCCAAGCAGCCTAGGTTGACAAAACTTCAATCACTTTAATGAGAAAAAGGTTCCCAAATCTGGTCCTGGAGGAAGTCGGTGTGTCTCTGTCAGGAAATCATTGCACTGTTCTTCTCCAGGGTTTGATCTTGTAATGCTATTAATTTTTATTAAGGCTGTTTTATTATTGATGACCACTGCTTCATGTTTCTACAAATACAGTGGAACGTGGTTTTACTATTCATATGCATTAGGGGACAGGACTTGACACATTTCTAGATATTTTTTTCCATTATAATACACTATTGCCACACCATGGAAAATCTGGAAACTAGCGAAAAGTAAAAAGTCAACTGAACTCCCACCAGTCTAATACAAGCATTGTTAGCATTTTGGTGAATTTCCTTTGCGTCTTTTTCTTATACATAGTTTATTTAACATGGTAGTACTTATCTTTACTTATTTTTTATCTTCCCCTTTTTTTCACTTAGTGTAGTTATGATATACAATTTCCATGTTATATAATTCTCATACATGATCGTTGGAATGCTTCCGTAATATTCCATCAAGTCTATGAACCATAACTTACTTAACCATTTCTCAACTGTTGAATATTTAAAGACTGTTTTTGCTATTACATTTATGCTTTCTTTTTGGTGTTTAGTATTATTTTCTTAGAGCAGATTGACAGAGTGGCATTACTAAATCAAAGGGCATAAACATTTTTTGACTGCTGGTGCACACCAGCAAATTTCCTTCTCATCCG
Source organism: Avahi laniger (assembly GCA_963575035.1). Lineage (NCBI taxonomy): Eukaryota > Metazoa > Chordata > Mammalia > Primates > Indriidae > Avahi > Avahi laniger. The sequence continues at coordinate 22,762 of CAUYSK010079217.1, read as the reverse complement.
CATTTTAGCCTAACCGTGTTCTGTAAGCTTTTTAATCAGCAGTGTTGTTTTATATTTGGAGGGGGGACATTACATGACCCTTGCATTATATTGAGTGGTAGCAATCTGGGCTCTCTCGCCCCTTAGAAAGAAGGTCCCTTAGGAAGTCCCTGCTGCTCCCCTGGAGCACTTCATATCACGGGGCACATGATGGACAAGACAGAAATAAGTGAGGCTCTGACCACATGGGAGGCAGAGGCAGCCTTGGGAAGAAACGTGTTGATGCATTTCTTTATTAGGGTGAAAAGCAGAAAATTAATGTCAGACTTGTCATGCGTAACTCAAAATGCTTGTTTCTGCTGTATTACGAGATTTTCATACGGAGAGACACCTGGCTCACTGACGCTGAGCCGCACGTAAATAATGAACACAACCCTCTGAGGGTGAAGCTCTGGACGTGTCCCCCTTGGCCCCCTGCCTTGCAGCTTCCACACGTCACTGCCCCAGCGGGGCTCAGGAGAGGTCACCATAAGATTCTCCTCTACATTGTCTTTGCAGGCAAACTGTGATTGGAGAACATTTTCCCCATTAGAACAGCATCTTTCTTAACACAATTATCTTTTCTACCTCCAAACAGGTAGAAAACCAGAGCTGTAACTCAGCTTTGAAGGCGATGCTTCTTGAAGATAGATCCATTGACCATTGGTGGTCCATGAGACTTCTCCTGGACACTCCTGGGTGACCCTCTGTAGTCTACCCGTTTATGGTGCAATTAGACTATACTTTTATTTCTCGCACAAATTAGTGCTATGTTCAGATGCAGAACAAGCTCTAAGTAAAATGGTGACAGAGGGTAAGTCTGACTTTAGGACCGCCACATAGGTTGCGCAGGTTGTTCACTGTGCAAGGGCGCCTCCTTGAGATGTAAGTGGAGACTGACACCCAGCCTGCTAGCCACGAACCAAGTCATGTGCCCTAGCCTGAGGCTATGTTCACTTATTATTATTATTCTAGGAGTACCGTTTTTTAAAAATAAACTTTTTATTTGCGAGCAGTTTTATATTTGATTTATTGAAAATTTGCAAATAGAGTTCTCATACACGCTGCTCCCAGTTTTCTCTATTGTTAACATAGTAGGATGGTATGTTTGTTACAGTCAATGACAAATCAAATAATAAGAATGATACATTCTTACTAGCTAAGGTCCAGACATCTTTCCGATGTCCTTAGTTTTACTTAACGTCCTCTTCCATCCCAGGAACCCACCAGGGGACCACATCACATGCGTGGTCTTGTCTCCGTAGCCTCCGCTTGTCTGTGATGGGCCCCAGATTTTATCTGTTCTTGGTGACCTACTCGATTTTGAGGAGTACCGCTCAGGTATGTCACTTGTCCCTCTATTGGGATCCCTTTGATGTGTTTTGTGCACAAGGTCGGGAAGAAGCCCCCAGAGGTAGAGCGCCATTTTCATCGCGTCCTGCCAGGGCGCGTGCTGCCACTGTGACTGCCCATCGTCGACGCCCGCTTCACTCACCTGGCTGAGGTGGCTTGACAGGTTTCCCCATGGTAAATTCCTCTTTTTCCCACACTTTTCCCATGGCGTTCTTTAGAAGGAAGTCGCTGTGTGCCGCCCACACTTAGGGAATGGGGAATTATCCTCTTCCTCCTCGAGGGCAAAATGTCGGCACAAGTTATTTGGAATTCTTTGTACTGGAGGTGTGTCTGTTCTTCTCCGTTCCTTCACTCATGCGCATGGGGATGGACTCATACTTTGGATTATAATCCGACACTGCCTTATTTTGTTGCTCAAAGTGTTCCAGCTTTGGCTCTTGGGAGCTCTTTCAGTTGTCTTATCTGTCCTTTTGATATACCCCCATTATTGTAGATTTTGGGGGGCTGTTATGGGTTGAATTTTGTCCCCTCCAATATAATATGTTGAAATCCAAACCCAGTCCCTCGAAGGTGACCTTATTTTTAAATAGGGTTATTGCAGGTGTGACCAGCTAGCTGCACTAGGGCAGGCCCTTCATCCAGCGTGACCAGTGTCCTTGTAAGAAAAGGGGAGAGATACGCAGGGAGAAGAGGGGAGCTCACAACCGAGGCAGAGTTTGCAGCGATCCATTTACAAGCGAAAGAATGCCAGGGCTGCCTGAAAACAACAGAAGCTAGGAAGAGGCAAGGAAAGACTCTGCCCTCCAGGTTTGGGAGGAAGCACGGCCCTGCAGACACATTGATTTTAGACGTCTGGCCTCCAGAGCAGTGAGAGAATAGATTTCTGTTGCTTAAGCCACCAAGGTGGTAATTATTTGTTATGACAGCTCTATGAAACTAGCCCAGAGCACTCCCTTGGCTTCTGGCCCTGCAAGATGCACTAGGCGCATCTCGTGTGTTTCCTTCCCCAGTCCTAGCGCCGGCCATTTCTTCAGGGATCCCTGGTTCTTCTCGTAGGAGAAGGGTATTAGAAACCAAAATCCGGTGTCAGGTGTGCTCATAGCTACTGCAGTGTTGCGCCTCGAGGCCCTCTCAGAGGCAGGGCCAGGAAGTATGTCCGTGCGTACCAGCCCTCACGTGCACACATCGGCAGACATTGCCGTGTGCAGCCACCTGTACCTGTGTTAAGCTAAACATAAGTTCACACTGACGTCTCCGAGTCTAACCTGTTTCCACATGTGCTGGGTCCCACTCAGCACAGGAAACCCAAAACCAAGCGGCTCCGCAGAAACGAAGACAAAGTAGCCAATTATCAGGACAGGTGGGCGTGGGGACTCGATGCCCTGAGAGCAAAGAGCCCGTGCTTGGAGCTCACATCACTTTTATTTGCACAGCTCAATAGGGAACGAGGGAACGCGAGGGCAGGAAACCGATGGCCGTTTACTCTGCAATCCCTGTATTTTGAGATGCTGTGTTCGAAGAACGTTCCCAGGCCTCCTACATGACTGCAGTCACTGGAGACAGGGCTGTTCACTGCAGCCGCTCAGCTGCTGACCAGACGGCGCTCCGCCGGGCTTTCCCTGGTCCACACCGCTCAGCATCTAGGAAACAGCCAGCTCACAGCCCTGCTCCTACACCCGTGGATCGTTCTAGCTGCCTCCTTTTGCTTATCTATACCCTCCCACTCCAACAGTGAGAAACTGTCTCCTGCCGCCCACGTATTTAATTGTTCAATTCCAGTGTACATGTATAGCATGTAGAATTGTTAGCCTGGGATTCCTTTTTCGAGTTCACACAAAAGGTGCTGTATGGGCTAGTGGCACCCCTGCATCCTGTCCAAACTGAACTTCCTCCGGACAAGTTTAAGAGCCTGTACTTTCTTCCTCATCTTCTCTTATACCCAAACCTAGTCTAGCGGAGAGATCTGCTATCGGTTATTTGGATATTTGCAATTACTCTGAATAAGCTAGGCTAAACTGCAGGAACAAATAAACATCAACCTTAGCACGGCGAAGCTTTATTGCTTATTCCTGTCAGATTCTGGGGGGGCTTGGGCAGCCTTTTTCTACTTTGAGCTTTCTCATTTTAAACTCATGGCCTCCGAAGCGGGACCAGGAGGGAAGGAGAAGCTAAAAGACCGGGCAGGGCTGTTTTGAGACCCAGGCATGGAAGTCACTTAGATGGCTTCGGCCCACGTGCCAAAGGCCAGAACTCAGTCTCATGGCCTGAGAAGGTGGAGTCACCACAGTCTTCCTGCGAGCCCGGGAAGGGGAGCCACATGCTGAGCACACAGCACTCGCTCTGCTGTGGGCTTGCTATGAATTTTCATCAGTGTTCACTTTCCCAAAATCATTTTTATTTAAAATCTTAACTTTGTAACAAAAGGTCTTGTTTTATGAAAAAAGGAATTTTAAACATTCATAGCCAAGGGAGAAGGGAAAGGGAAGTTTAGGGAAATTTTTAGCAACCCTACCTTTGAAAATCTGTCACATAGGTGACCCCTTTTTCTACTAATGTATAAGGCCATTCTTAATGATATTCAGTTTTTTTAGAGCATCATCGTTCCTTTTATTCTTGAGAGCTAAGGTGCCAAATCAAAGTGGGTGAGCCAGGTGGTCTGCGGAGCCCATCAGTGCCCTTGCTTGAGCCGAGAGGGACCATTCAAGGGCACCTTCCCCCTTTGCCCGTGGGATTGCCGCTGCTGCCGGAGAACAGATGTTTTTAATAGCAAAGGAGATGAGCCCCATTCTTCATAGAATTTTAGTGTCAGAAGGAACCTTAAACATGAGATCCAGATAATTTTTTAATGACACAGAGAAGATGCTTATGATAATTTAACATTACGGGGGGAAGCATGATACAACACTGGGTACACAATATGATTTCACTCTCTGATACACTCTGCACAGAGAAAGCAGGTATACCAAAATATTAATATGGCAGTGAAATAACAGGTGTTGTTAATTGTCTTGTTTATGCTTTTGTATGTATTTTACAAGCTTTTTATAATGACTATACATGACTTTTGTAATCTGAAAAGGAATGCTAAGAAAAAATTTAAAAGGTATCCAGTCTAACTCACCTCCCCATTGTTGAGATGAGGAAACCAACACCAGAGATACTGAATTATTTGTCCAGCATCACACGATATTAATTTGAGAGGTCAGGAGTCAAAATGCTAGCATAGAAATTGTTCTTCCCAGCTCTGGTTGGAGTCTAGCAAATGCAGACTGACCCCTGAGGAAACATCATGCCAACTCACACTCTTTGCACACTGATCCAAAATTTCCAGAGTGAAAATGCTTCCTGGCCCCTTCTTCTGTTTCAGCCCAGAGGCCCAGGAGCTCTTGCAACCTCTGGGTGTGTCCAGCGGGGGAAGAAACATTTATTTAGCATCTGTGATAGATTTAAACCCAGAGCAAACCGAGCCATGAGGCAGCTCCCTCCCATTCTATAGACGAGATTAAGGCGCTCACAGTCCCCGTGGCAGAGCTGGAGGCGGGCTCGCCCCAGGCTTTCTGAGCCAGGCCCATGTGGCGCCTTACACACGCACCACCCCGCTAAGCCTCGGCACTGCACCGTGCACGTGCACACTAAGAGCTCAGTGTGTGTTTGTCGATTTCATGTAAAGACCATGGTTGTATCCTGTTCTTGAGATGGCAGCAGGCTCTCAAACTCTGCCCAGGTGCACCTGTCAGCCTAGCACAGGTGGCCCGGCCTGTGTCCCAAGGTGATGGGCACTTCGGGTACCCGCATGCCTTTGTGCAGGACATCCCCCAAGCTTGATGCCCTGTCAGGAGGCTGCTCAGAGAAGATGGATACTGATGAGAAATCTCAGCCCCCAGATTCATTTTTCAAAGAAGCCAAGCAGATCCGGTGATTTATTCTCTGTCGTTCTGATCCCGGCATATGTTCCACATCAGGTAAGTGAGATAGAAGGGATGGTTCAGCAAACATTAAGCTAAAGGAAACCCGTCGGGCTCCCCCACGAACAGCTGGTTTTTATTTAAAGCCACAGAGTCATTAATTGCACTGAGTAAGAAGGTAGGGCATCTCCCGCACAAGCCTCTTGTGTGCTCGCGGAGCGTGGGTCTGGCTGCTTCCTCATTCTCCTCCTGCAGCCTCGCCCTGCGTCCCTTCAGTGGAATCTGCGTGCCCCACCCTGTCTCTCCCTGTGCTCGCATGTCCACCTGCCCTCTCCCAGTGCCTTTCTGCTCCTCCTGCGCTGCGGCTCCTGTTTCTGGCCTTGGCGGTGCGCCCTCCACCCACGCAGCGCGGGCTCCCCGTCGGAGCCAGGCTCAGCCCAACTTCCCTCCAGCTGCTCCCGTTCGCGCTGCCTCTGGTGACCCGTCCAGCCTCTGTCCACTCCCCGCCAGCTCTACGTCTCTTCCCGAAGGTGCAGGTGGTGGCAGAGCACTTGGCCCAATCAGCTCTGCTGGACCCTAAGACAGAAGTATTCTGGGATGTATGTTTCGTAAACCATGAAACCCGGACACCGTCTGAGTAAGGGAAGGTATTATGATGATTCTAGTGTGCTGGCAACGGTGACTGCGGGGGACGGGCCCTGCAGAGGGACAGATGAAATGAAGGAAGAGACGAAGGAAGGGCAGACATCTTCATTTCATTCACTCATGTGGGAAGCATTTATTAAGCACCTACTGTGCACTAAGCTTGGTGCCAGGTGTTGAGAATGTGAGCATAAGTCAAACGAGCCTAGCTGGAGAGATGCCCAGAATCTGCAATGCAATGAGACCTGTGTTATAGACAGTAATTGGGCAAAGTTTTCTAGGAGTTGAGAAGGAAAAGATGGGCTAAGTGGAGAGGCTGGCAACAGAGGTTTCCCAGGAGACAATTCAGGTAGAAAGGGAGACAAGGAGATAGGTGTGTTTCAGGGAGAGAGAACAGCCCTGTGCCAAGTCACAGAGGAATGAAGGCTGGCTCCTGCTGGGAGACCCATGGCAGGGTGTAGCTGGGACCCTGGCGGGCTGGGAGATCCCAGATCTGCAGGAAGCTGTGGGTCTCTGAGCAGGCCAGGGAGGCTTCTGAGCCTTCCCACGGAGTCTGGACTTGCGTTTGGGGACAACGGGGAATAACTGGAGACGCTGAAGCAAGGAAGTGCCATGCTCCATCTTGCATTTTTGATAATTCTCTCTGGCAGGTGTGTAGATTGGCTTCAGGAGGCTGGAGACAGCCATCCCAGTAAGGGGTGACAGGGCTCTGAGCGCAGCAGTGATTCTGGACGTGCAGGGCAGTTGTTGGCGCCTGCCCTGTTCCAAGCGCCGCGCTAGGTGTTTTCACATACCTCCCCTCGTGTATGCTCAGATGCACGTAAACAGCTGCACAGCTCATCATACCAAAACTGAGTATACACCTCGGTGGACTGTGAAATACTAATAATGAGAATGGCGGTTCTTTGTGCTGAAATAATATAGATGGGTCCTTGCATGGAGTGGAAATAGCTTGTCTTGGCGTTTACACAGGCCCTGTGTGATAGCTTTTGTTCAAAAAGAGCCAGCGTGGCACTTTCTGTACACCACTAGTGGGGATGCATATTGGTACGACCTTTCTGGTGAGCCACATGAGCATACTTTTCAAAAGCCGTAGCATATGCATTTTTCGTTCCAGCAATTTCTATTCTAGAAATTTAAGCTAAGGAAAAATCAGGGGTGTGTGCAGAGATTTCGCTAAAAGGATATTTACTGTGGCAGTGTTATCATAGTAAAAAAAATAAAAGTAATACAAATCCCAACAATTGAGGATTGGTTTAATACATTATAGCACAGCCTCGTAGTCGCTTAGTCGGCAGCCATTACACGCCGTGGTGTGGAAGTCTATTTATGGACACGGGAAGATGTCCACACTAGTTTAGCTTCTCTTCAAAGATGGGTCTAAATAAAAATAGGTGACTTCTGGGCAAACACAACCTCAAGGCAAGTCCCTCAGTCTCCTCTCACACTAGTTTCCAAAACGTTTTTAGGTGAAGAAGGAGGATACATGACAACGTGTAGAATATGATCCCACCTGAATTAAAGAGAAGAACACGTGCACATGACTCTCATGAACATACAGCCCTAGAAAGGGTAGTACTCACTCACTGAAACGTTGGATGTATTTATCAGAGTGTGGAGTTCATGGGAATAGGATAATTTTTAGATTTTTCTTTTTGATTGTAATTTTTTCATTTTTTTTCTACAACAAGCATGTATTTCTTATGTACCATAAAAAAGAAAAAGAACAAGGGACAGCTCTCCCCTGTCCCTCCAACTATGCAGCGGGTTGGTCTGTCTAATTCACATCGATTCGGCCGTGGTGCTCAGGTCACCCCTTATTCCCGACATCTGGACTGTACCAGGGATCCAAGGATGATCAAATGTGGTTCTGGTCATCAAGGAGCTCACAGACTCTGGAAACTGATCTGAAGATAGTTACGGCACGTGCGGAAGTTTGTTTATGGAGTAGAAAGGTGTTCGCACTGACTCAACCCCTCTTCTAAGATGCAGGTGGTGAGCCAGTGATGGAAATATTTACTTGGTTCCGTTCTCCATGCCCAGTCATGGGGAACGAGGCTGCATGGCAGGGTGGGAGAGCTCTGGGCTTGGCGTGAGCTCTGCCCTGGCCTCTAGCCACCCAGGAAGACTTCGCTGTCTATGGAGCAAGGCCTCACCATCTGTGCACAAGACCCTCCTCTCTGGCTCCAGCTATACTTCCAGCCTCATCTCCCACCATTGCCTGCATTAACTGCATGTTCCTGCTTCGCTCCAGAACTGGCACGGTTCTCCAGACTGCCAGAGACTCGCACAACTCGATGCCTTTATACATCGATGTTCTCTTCAGTGCTAACCCAGGGCTTTGTCAGCTTGGCGCTGCGGACGTGTGGCGCCAGATGACTTTTGGTAGAGGAGACTGCGCTGTGCATCACGGGATGTTTGCGGCCTGCCTGGCCTCCACTCCCCGACTCAGTAGCATCCCTGCAGTCACAATTGAAAGTGTATCCGGATGTTGCGGTCAGCAAACAAACACCACAGTGCGCGAGCCGGGTCCAGTTCAGTGGCACTGCCTGCTCCTATGCCGCAGTCCTGCGCTGTGCCAGGACCCTGTAGAAAGGACACAGTTTCTCTCCTGACAGTCGCAGTTTAGTACAGCTCACAGACGGCAGTGCTGACATCTCTGAAAAAGCCACATGGGGCATCTGTGATTGCAAATCCAGATTTTCAAGACCTGTTGGAGGCCTCCGTGGACATAGCCCTACTGCACTTGAGCATGGGGGGCCATGAGAGCTGGGGCTCTGCCGGCTGAGGGTGACCCGCATATCCCAGGGCTCCTCTGAAAATGTTTCCTAGGGAGAGAATTCGGTGAAAGGAGAAAGTGTATTCCGTAAGCCACCCTTCTGCCCTTCTTGGATTACTACAGGTTTTAACAGTTGACTTCTGTCACCCCAAAACTCTTGATTTGTCCCAGAGACTTGCTCAGTTTTCCCCAAACCTGGGCAAGACGCCCTGCACGGGGTTGTGCCAGGCCTATTGCCGGAGGACTCAATCTCTCGTAAGGGACCTGGGCTAGCCCTGCCGTTGGCTCGTCTGGCACTGAAAGCCAGCACAGACCTGCTCCAGCAGCCCGTGCCTGCAACACCGCATCTCTGCTCAGGCAGGTTTTCACAGCTCTCCTGTGTCAGCTCGTTAGATTCTCACAGCCACCCTGAGGAGGAGGTGTCAGAGTCTCTGTTCCACCACTGGGAAGCAGCGGTTCAGCAAGGTTTCATCACCTGCTTGTGGCAGACCTAAACCCAGGTGTTTTGACTCTGAGCGGAGGGTTTCCTCCGTGGCCCCTCAGCACGCGGCACATGATGCAGGACTCCCTGCCCAGCTCGTAACTCCTGCCTGAGCAGACGGCACCAGCAGGGCCAAGGAGAGAGCAGAGCCGCCCTGCCATGGCCACAGGTGGGAAGTCACCTGCAGACCAGGCTGGACCAGCTTCTAAAGGCCAGGGCCCCCAGCAGAGCTGGCAGAGAGAGACCCAGGGGGCCCCAAAGTGAAGGTCTTCCCAAAAGCCCCCAAGCCAGGCCTGACTGCCCTCTGAGGAACACTGCCCCAGACCCCAAAGGTGCTGCCACAGGCCCCAGCAAGCAGGAAGGGCCGCTGTCCCTCAGCCTCAGACGTCAGCCTCCCACAAGTCACAGGAGTCAAGGCTGCCTCTTTCTCCGAGTTCTTCAGGCAGAAGGAGCAGGAACGTTGCCAGTGTGACGTGTGAAGGAGCCACACTCTTGACTTGAGAAGACATGAATTCAAATCCTAGCTCCACTTCCCCAGCGTAAGTCCCTCATCTATAAAATGCAAATAACAGCACTTGCACCTCCAAGATCTGTGTTGAGCTAAAAAATAAAAATTAAAACAGCACACACTTAAGAAAGTTCCCAGGACGTGGTATGTGAAAGGCATTCTTTTAAGAGGGAGTATTTTTTGAACACCTACTATGTGCCAGGAATGCTAATAGGCCCTAAGGAGCCCATGGCGAGCGAACCAGACAGGCCCTGAGCAGGGCTGTTCAGACTCGTGTGGAAGATGAGTTAGGGAAGGCGGGGCAGAGGGCACCAATGAAGCCAAGTCTGTCCGAGGAGGAAGAGGAGAGTGGCACAGTCCCAGGACTCATGTGTATCTCATGGGAAGTCAAGATGGACACCCCCACCAAGGAGTTACCAGCCCGTGTCTCCTAAGCAGAGTTTTCCTTGTTGGCAGCGTCCATCCCGGCAGGGAAGATGTGCAGCTTGGTGCTTAACTCAGTGGGACTGGGGAGAATTCCATTTTGCTGTTGAGAGCAAATTTCCGGCACATCTATCTGAATGTTTGCAATCGATCACCTCCTTAAGCGAGCACATCTGGCACGTGGCTCCTGTGCTTACCTCCTGTGGCTTCCATGTGCTGCAGAAAAACCGGGCAGTGAAATGCAATGATGTCTAAGAATAGGGAGCTGTCCTGGGACCTGGGCATTTGGTATTTGTTGGATTTTTGCCCCGACCAGTTAGGAAACTAAAGCCTGGTAGAAAATTGGTTGCCGGTAGTGTATTGGCAAACAGCCATGACTTTATAGAGACAGGCCACATTTAGGAGTTCTCTGGTCCGGCAGGGCCTGTCCCGGGTGCTGTGGGGTGGAGCAGCTTACCAGCAGTGTCCAAGATGTGTTGCGGAGCAGACAGGAGCAGGAGCAGCAACTGTAAAAATAGAGGCCGGGGGGACTGAGGCGCGGGGCTCAGCCGGGCTGTCAGCTTGGTTCCCGTTTAGCACAAGATCCAGTTGGCTCAGAAGATAGGTCAGCATCTCCCCGTCTCCAAGAGAGCCCTGCCCTGAGGAAACCAACCTGGCCCAAGGGCTCAGCTGTCCAAAGGAGTTTTTCTAGCTGGAGCAGACAGGACTTGACGGGAGCCCCTTCCTTCTCTGGCCTGGGGGCGGCGCGGCCGTGTACGTGCAGTGTTGGGGTACAGGAGCATGCCGCCCACGTGCACTCTCGGCCCGTCATTTGCACACTGCGCACGCACACTGCACTCGGCTTGGGTGAGGACATACGTGTGTCCTGGGTCCCAGTAGCCCAGGACTCTGGCAACCAAAGCAAAATCCCACAGCCGAAGTCATACCAGACCCCTTCCAAGGCCCCTCCACTTGTGAATCTGAGGACGAAGCCCAGCCCCAAGGCCACAGGCCCACTCTGCTGCCGCAGGAGACCCAGTGCCCAGGGCCCTTGTCCCTAATCCCCACCTCTATTTCCTATTCCATCTTCATTTATTTAAAAGAAAAAAAAAGCTTTACTATCTGCTCCTTCATGTTGGCATGAAAACTAAATGCAAGCACCTGCAGGTGACTCCCTGACAACCCACCAGGGCAGCCAGGCACAGGGGTTCGCGCTCCCGGCTTTGGTGTTCACCCCTCTACCCAAGGACTCCATCACTCCCTCCTGCACTCAGACCATATGGCCTTCTCCCTGGCCTTGTTCCTGCGACCCGACATTCAGCCTGGGGGGGTGAGTGGAGCGTGGCGAGTGGACAGCCTCCTCACTCCCAGCACGTGTTCCGCTGCCTGGGCTTCGCAAAGTCCCCGGAAGTATCTAAATACCTTGGAGTCACAAAATGTTTCGCTTTTCATCTCTCCGTCACTCACTCAGTACTGTCTGCCAGGTTCAGTATTGGGGGCTGGGACGGTAGAGACGAATTGCGTCTGCGGCCCCGGCCTCCAAGGAGCGCCTGGGAAGACACACACCCGTGCGCACACGGCCGGCTGCCCTTCCTACGGCAGGAGCGGGAGTGCCCTGTGAGGAGAGCGGGAACTCGCGCCCATTCTGTCCACATCTCTGTGGCGACCTGTGATGTAGACCCAGCTGTAGCACTCTTTGGGCCTTAGGTTAGTCAGGGTTCTCCAGAGAAACAACCAACAGAATGGGGTATATAAAGACAGGTTTATTTTAAGGAACTGGCTCAGGCAATGGCAGAGGGTGATAAGTCCAAACTGTGCAGGGTGGGCTGTCAGGCCGGAGACCCAGGAGGGAGCCCACACTGCAGTCCAAGTGCAAAGGCCGTCTGCTGGCAGAATCCCTTCGTGCGTAGGCAAGGTCAGCCCTCTGGTCCATTCTGGCCTGCAGCTGACGGATGAGGCCAGCTGGGTTGCACAGGGCACTCTGCTTCACTCAGTCCACTGATTCAAATGCTACTGTCCTCCAGACATACCTCCACAGAAACGTCTGGAATATTTGACCAAATATCTGAGCACCATGCCCAGCCAAATGGACACAAAAAAGTTAGTCATCAAGAGGTTAAAGGATTTGGCAGGTTCCTCGTTTCCAGTGTTTTAGGCATCCAACAACTCTGGTAAAAGAGACAGACAGTCCTTTCCCTTTGGAAACTTTCCAGACAACCATGATACCCTTAGTAGTTTGCCCAGGTTGACAATGTCACTAAATGTTTCCCCTATTTTAGTCCAAAAGACAAAACCTCAGGACCTGAGTTCTAATGTTCATCACAACCACCTGGGGGCTTGTCGACCAAGCAGGTTCCCAGCCCAACTGTGAAGATCCGGATTCGTTAGGTGTGGCGTGGGCATTAGAGGCGAGGGCCCCAAACCTAACCCGCAAAGAGATAGCTCCCTGGAACCTGGGAAGAAACCCCCAGTGCAGGGGGAGGCAGAAAGCACCAGGACCATGCCCTAAAGCTGCACGCAACTTCGTTTCCACGGCCTGCGGACCGCGCTTTGAGAAATGCTGGCCTCTCCAAAGCATCCAACGCAGGGACAGTGAGGGCGTGGGGGTGAGTGCCAGGGGTAGAGATGCCTTTTGAAAAGCATCAGCTAACAACTTGTCACTGCCCTTAGCTCTCCCCTACCCGCCCCCCCGGATTCTACTCACTATCCCTCCCACCCTGTGAGCCGCATTGACTGACAGGAGGTGAGACGTGCCGTTCCCAGCCCTTGGAATCGCATAGTTACCGAAGGCTGTTGGAAGCAGAGTGGCGGAAGCTCGCTTCTCCCAAACCTCTTCCTCGGATGACAAGCTGTCTCTGCATCAGGCGCTGCTGCGCTTGGTGTCCTGCCTGCACACCTGTTGCCCGCCGTTCTCTCCCGAGAACAGGTCCCAGCAGCCTCAAGGACGAGAGCCTGGTTTTATAGAAGTTGACCAGGAAGGAATTGGCGTTCTTCCTGAACTCCCCTACCCAAACCTTACCGTTTTCTGTTTTTAATTTGTCGTGCATCTTTCCTGCCACCTAACACTCGGAGAGTTTGTCAAAACTGTCTGGACCTGCTCAGGGTCAGGTGTCTAGAGCACACCAGAGCTAAGCCATACGTGGTCCTATATGCCCAGAGAATCGGCTGGCGCCTCCCTGTTCTGGCAGGTGGAAAGGTCATGGTTTCCCCAGAGTGCCTCCTCCCCTCTGCCTTGGACAGGAGGCCAGAGGAGAAGAAGGCATTTGGGAGGCTGGGCTGCATTTGAGAGTGTGAGATACAGCTAAGGCAAGAGGATGCTGTTTCTATCATCACATACACAGCCAGACTCAGGGGAATTGTAGAGATGCCCTTCAGGTCTCCCTGTAAGGGGCAGACTCCTGTAAGATAAACATCCACATCTACCACAGATTAGCCAGTATAAAATCTATCACTTCATGTGAAAATGTTTTTTAATAAAGATGTTGATTGACCATCAGATGATCTTAATATTGGTCACTTCCAGTGATTCATCACCACCCAAGGAAACCAGTCATTCATTCAGCAAATATTTCTTAACTGCCCTGGTAGGACTGAGACAGGCGCCACAGTACAGTGCTGAGTGTGAAAGGCAGTGACCCCTGCCCTGGGAAACCTATAGCAAAGCCAAGATAGGAGGCAAACAAATAATGAGATAAATAGATAATTAATAAGAGTTTTAAATCCCATGAGGGAGGAGTGCAGGGAGCATCGCAAAGTGGAAAAGAATATGGGCTCCATAAGCAAGTGCTGGAAAGTTCAAATCTGATTTCTGCTAACTGGCCTCAAGCAGGCCATTTAACCTCTCTAAACCTCAGTTTCCTCATCTGTTAAAAAAAAAAAAATAAGGAAATAAAACGTCCTTCCTTGCCAGACTGTGTAAGGTACGACTGAGACAACGGGTATAAAAGCAGCTACCGCAGGCCTGGTGTGTAACACTCTCTAGCAAATGTCTGTTCCTCTCCCTGCCCCTTCCATCTTCACACGGGCCGTCTTCAGTTCCTTTCTCCACCCTGGGATGCACCGTGGAGCCCGGGAAAGGGCTTCAAGAAGAAGTCAAAGTGAGCCTTCCTCAAACGCCGTATTTGGGAAAGATCGAGGGTCGCAGAAGAAAGTTGAGGGAGCGTCTCTGTCCAGGGCAACTGGGTGGAAGCGTCAGGCCATTGAACATGTGCGCGTAACAGGCCATCTCTGTAATTACTTGCAACAAGAGGCACGAAGCACTTTGCCTTCCGTTTTATAACCATCAAGGCATTTTCAAAAAGATTCTGTTAATTGCCATTTGCGGATGATGATTATCTATTCAGAATCCCCTGGCGCAAATGAATCACACCGTACATCCTGTCTGAGCTCTCTCAACCCACTTGCGACCCCGAGTGCTGCTACTACTGCAGTGACAGGAAGAGGAAAGTGACTGTCGGGCAAGGAAGGAGCAGAAGTCTTGGGGCCGAGCAGAAGACTTTTCCGGGTGTCTCTAGGTCAGGTGGAAAGTCAATTTATGATCTCTCTGGGGCATATTTAAAGCAAGACAAGGGAAAAGAAGTAAACGAGTGAGTTCTTCTCACAGCTGGAGAAGCGAGCGGACGTGGACTGTTGCCCTGAAGTGGGGAGGCTCCAAATGCCCCCACCCGACTCAGGCTTCCCGCTTCCTGCTCAGTCACTGTTCCAAGCTGGGCCGCATTCACTCAGACTCAGAATGCTTGGAATTTCGGAAGGAAGGAGGCTGCACACACCCACACTGAATCCATCCAGGACGTTTTAATAGAATCTGCAAACCCTCCCGTTTGCAGCTGGGAGCTGGGAAAACACTAATGTCAATAGCTAATAATGTTCACGGAGCTCTAGCTACGTGCCCAGCGCTCTGCCGGGAGAGCCCCACTAGGTGTGTGTTATTGTCCTCATTTTATAAATGAGGAAACCAGGTCTCAGAGAGCTTAAGCCAGTTGCCCAAGATCAGACGACTCACCAGTCGGTGTTTAGACCCACATCCACATCATCTGATTCCAGAACCCCTGCTGGAAACCATTGTACCCTCTGCCTTGCCCTTGGAAGGCACAACATGAGCTCACCAAGGACAAATTTCACAAGGACACTTGTGTGTCCTTCACAGGGCCTAGCACCATGCAGGATATTCAGGAGACGTTTAATTAAAAGTTGCAGAAGGAAAGAAGGAAGGAAGGGAGGGAGGGAGGGAGGGAGGAATGGATTGAGAAATCTGTGCATACATTTCAGTGATAAATGAAAATATTTAAAATGCATAAATATCATATGCAAATCAACATTTCTCATTCTCATTAACTTCCTGTGTTTTGTGCTATGCTGAAGAGAAGAGGAGCTGGCATGGTTTTCACAGGGGCTGGACTTCCTTCCTTGGTGACAATATCTATCCAATCATGTCTCATGTTGAGTTGAACAGATATTGCAGGATTTGTGTGACTTTGGCCTCTCATTATCATCTATCACAATTCTATCCACCCTTCAAGATTTGCTTCCGTGGAGTCTTCCTGACTACTGGCCCTTATCGAATCTACTAAGCCCCTACCATGTTCAAGGCTCTTCACTGGGGGGAGACCTGCGTGAGCAGGCAATGGCAATGTGTTGCACTACATGTCTAGCGGAGGTGTGTAAGAAGCACAGGGGCAGGGAAGAGCAGTGACTGGCAGGGGTGGGGCCTGCAGGAAGGGCAGGGAAGACTTCACAGAGGAAGAGAGAGAGCTCAAGGGCCAGCAGGAGTCTGACAGGTAAACAGGTACGGAAAGGAGATCCTGAGATGCAGTGACATGGAAATGTGCCACGGAAATGTGTGTGGCAAACAAGTAGTACTCATTTAGAAGATGCTGGGACACTAAGCAGATCATATTACTTCTCTGCTTATAGTGCTTCTCCGGCCCCCACACAGGAAGCCATCTTGCCTCCTGGTCATGACTCTCTTGCACCATGGCCCTACATGTTCCGCTCACCACCTCCTGCTCAGACATCCTGCCATACCACCTTTCCCCGGGATCATCAAGCTCCAGCCACAGCAGGCTGCCTCCTGTTCCTGAAGGACACACAACTCACTCTTACCTTGGGACATTTACGCTTGCTATTCCATCTGCCTAGAGCTCTCTTTCCCTTCTGGGGGGGTGGGTTCTCATATTCCCAAATGTCACGTCCTCTGGGAGTACCACCCTGACCACCCCATAAAAAGTAGTCTTTCAACCCACTTGCAGTCCCTCTCTATCTCATTACCCTGCTTTTCTTCCTCCCTTGCGCTTCTCACTATTGGAATCTATCTTATTTATGTCTTGATATTATCTGTCTCTTCTGAACACACTAAACCATAAGTTCATGAGGTCCTTGGCCTGCCTGCCTCATTCACAGGCATTCTCAGAGACCTGTGATACACGGTGCCTGCACACATTATTGGAATAATAAGTACTGAGTAAGTGGAATAAGTGGGTGAGTGGATAGATGAATGGATGGGAGGATGGATGGATAGGTGGATGGGTGGATGGATGGATGAATGGATGGGTGTATGGATGGGTGGATGGATGGATGGATGGATGGATGATGGATGGGTGGATAGATGGATGGATGATGGATGTGTGGATAGATGGATGGATGAATGGATGGGTGGATGGATGGGTGGGTGGATAGGTGGATGGATGGATGATGGATGGGTGGATGGATGGATGAATGGATGGGTGGATGCGTGGGTGGGTGGATGGGTGGATGGATGATGGATGGGTGGATGGATGGGTGGGTGGATGGATGGGTGGGTGGGTGGATGGATGGATGTGTGGATAGATGGAAGGATGGATGGATGGATGGGTGGATGGATGAATGGGTGGGTGGATGGGTGGGTGGATGGATGGATGGATGAATGGATAGATGGATGAAATAAATCAGTGAATGATGGTTGACAGACAAGGCAGATACAAGGAAACATTAAGTTCTGAAGATGGAAATTCATTCAAGAAACTGACCACACAGGGCTTTGGATATCATAAAGATTATTTAGATTTCATCATGTAGCTGATAGGGACACTAGAGAAATTATCATTCCCACCGACAATTTAACATTTGGTTATCTTGCACTGGCTTCTGATAGTTTCTTATGCCTGAACCTTATCTTGCTAATCGATCTGTCGGCCACACGGCATTGGCAAATTTTTGTGGAGAATTCTGTGTAGTCCATCCATGTCCATTATCTGACTGGGTTCTTACGGCAAGTTCCCTCTCTTAACCTTCCCAAGCACCAGGCAGAACATATGGTGGGTTCTCCATAGATATCTGTTGACAGATTGAATGTCTGAAGTAGTCCCTTAAAAGAGTAAAAGGAAGGAAACTAGGACGTATCCAGTGCTGCAATGACCTGGACATGGGGCGAAGGGCCCTGTGCAGTGTGTATCCTTATCCCCATTCACGAGCAAACTAGGAGTTAGAGGTGATAAATAGCCTGCTCAAGGTCACACAGCGAATAAGCAGTGGGGCCAGGATTCAGAACGAAGGCTCAGGACTCCTTCTGCTGTTCCTTGCTGCCTTGGAATTGATTTCCGTCACATTCCCGGCCTTCACAGTCCTAGAGTAGACTTGGTGTCCACAGCTGAGGCAAGAGCTCAGAGGGGATCCCTCAGGTCTCAGTAGCCTGAAGATTAATGACATGAGCTCTGCCTCTTGCCACTAGGCTGCCACCAGCTCCGTCTTGTTAGATTCAGTAGAAAACGTTCTTGGGCTCTCTAAGAGGTCCTTTGACCTTTGGGCTGAGTGCCTGGTAGAAACAGCACTGGGAGGGAGGCTGATTCCCAGGCTTGCCGTCTCTTCTTGTGTCCTGGTGTAAATTTCTGGTCCCTTTGTCTCCCCATTTGAAGCCGACTCACCCTGGAAACCCCAGCACTTGCACCAATACACTTTCAGCATTATCCCCAAACCTGCACACTGAGCAGGAGCTCCCGGGTCCTCTAGGCCAGACCCATCTCCCCTGCACCAAACCAGCCCTGTACATCTCACGTTCAATGCCCCCTACCCACAAAGCACCCCCCCTCTACGCAGCCTCCAGTCTGTGCCTGGAACAGTCTCCTGCGGCCAAGCAGGACTAGCGCTTTGTCTTTGCACCCTGCTCTCTGGGCCTCGCTTTGCCCGTGCGCTAGATAGCGTGATCTCTTTGTCTTGCCACCACCAGGGAGTCCTAGGAACTAATTACTATAAGCAAATCACTTTAACTATCACAATTATCAACAGCACTTTATGGTCCCCAGTCAGAAGGATGATCATTAAGTTTTGTAATACCCCTCCCCCGGCCCAAAGCAGAAAGTTAATTCTGTAAGTGCCTGTTGAGATTATCAGAGCCCCAGCAAGGAGCTTCCTGTGTGCGTGCCCCACTTGGGGAGATGCTAATGGGATGACACTACTCGTTTCACTTTGAGGCATAATAATCTCTTCTGGATGGTTCCCCAGCACCCAAGTGATACCGTCACCTGCCCTGAACACTTGTTCTCTGAGTTAGGAATATATGGTTGCCTGCTTGCTTATCTTTATAATGGAATAAAATAAAAAGCAAAAGAGACAATGCCTTATTTTGGGAGGAGAAAAGAGTGAAAAAGCAAAATAGCAAAAAATTCCAACCCTGTCCTTCTTTCCCAGTTTTTTCCTGCTCTGTGTGGGAGTTAGCGTTCTAATTCTGCAACGCTGTCGTTCCCATAATGGGTTTGTCAGGCTCGTATTACAGCACCGAGGCTGTCAGGAACGGATGACGTGTGTCTATTAGGGGCTCCTCCTGTTCTCGGCCAACTGAGGGCCAGGAAGACAAGGCAAGAATAGAGAAAAGGGGGAAGAGAGAGAGAGACTCCAGTTACTACGGCACCCTAATGGATGATTGTTTTAACCGCCTTGCAGCATCAGAGACGACAGGACACTGGATGCCATCCCTGGAGGGCTGGCAAAAGCAGGGGGTTATGGGAAACTGAAAGTCAACAGCAGAGCAAGGAGGCAAATGTGCTCAGCTAAGAGCAGCTCCCAGTGTGGCCAAGCTCAGATTGCTGGTGGCAGATTCTGCAGGATAAAGTTGCAGGGGAAACTGTAGAGCACAGGACTGGGGGCTGGAGAGGTGGGGGGTGGGTTCCTTGCCCAGGTAGCAAATGGGGTGGGGGTGTGGAGGGCAAAGATCGAACTGGGAAAAGAGATGGTAAACGTGAACCTGGCTGGAGTACCTGGCTGTAATCATTTCCTCACCTTCCAGCCAACCTGCAGGAGCCAGGAACAACTCATCCGCCTGAAGAGTGTGTTATGTTTAACGCTCCTGGCCGAGGTCAGCTTTGTTGCTGGGTTGCCCCTTCTAAAATTGCCTGACTCCCTTTGCCTGGCCTTTGACCTCGTTAAAGGGAGACAGTGAAGAAAATTACAGTATTGCCCTCTTACTGGAGTCTGAAGGAAAAGTGCTTTCTTAAATAAAAATAACTGTAGAAGTAAATAATGGCGA
The DNA here is from genome assembly GCA_963575035.1 of Avahi laniger. NCBI lineage: Eukaryota > Metazoa > Chordata > Mammalia > Primates > Indriidae > Avahi > Avahi laniger. The sequence goes on along the minus strand of CAUYSK010079217.1, from coordinate 3,178 downwards.
CCTCGCAATTATCAGCACATTGTTGATTCCACAGCTAAATGCAGAAGCCGCACACCCGTTGAGATGCAGCACTGTGAGCACCCACAGTAAGGAGGAGCGAAAGCTGAATGCCTGGGAGGGGCGGGCGAGCGCACCACGAGGGTGAGCCGCTCTGCTTTGGATGCCCCGCTGTCCTCAGGAGGCCCGGCTGGGGAGGGAGCACAGGCTGGGCTTCTCCCTGTGCCATCAGCCTCTGCAGTGTCTGCAGCCCGGGCTGGCCCCGGTAGGAGAGAGGCTGGGATGAGAGTGGGGAAGGACACGGGCTTAGCTCCGTGGGATCTTAGTGAGGGTTTGACTCTCAGCTGCAGATGAACTTGAAAACAATTTTGACAAGATTCTCGGTTGTTCATGACCATGGTCTCCATGTCACAGATGGGGAAACTGATACCTGATCCCTGGTTTGCAGAACCAGGGAGTATGGCTGGACCAGGGCTATTCGGTGACTGTCACAGCTTCTCTGTTACCATTCTGTAGCCACAGGGGGTTTGAAGATCCCAGATACTTTTTATTACCCTCCGATCTCTAACGAATGGTGTCCCGTTCCATCTCTAGGAGTGTTGTGATTGTCCCCTTTGTACTCTGTAAACAGATGCCTTTGACTTTTTCACCCATATGCTGTCTGTACCCCAGAATTGTTTAAACGATAGCAAGGCACCCTTGCACTTGCAGTAAACGAGCTGAGGTATTGACATGAATGACCTGGAGGGTTCCTTGAAGAAGATCCCGGCGGAGAGTGGGGGACTCTCAGCGTAAGGCCCAACCTCAGGGGGAACTGCCCCAGAGCACTGAAGTGGGACCATGAAAATATCTGTGGCCATGGGCCCCAGAGGCTGGGCGGCAGCTCCACTCACACGGGAAACTGCATACAGCCAGCACGGAGCCCGCATTGAGTGAGGGAGAGAAGGCACATGGCCACGTGTGCGTGTGCTAACGAGAGATCCACTGAAGCAAGAGTCCTGTGAGTGGGGAGTTGTGTGGGGCTTGAGACCCAGCTGTTGGCTCGCGGAGAGCTGGCGGCCCCCACGAGGTGGTGAGAAGTGCAGCAGAGGAGACGGCCTCCAGAGATGGGTGCAAGAGACCTCCCTGCGCCTGGAAAGGGTGTTTCTCTGCAGAGTCGATCGGGGGCCACACTGCCACCGATTCATAGGACAGAAATGTGTCAGTTCCAGTGGGGCAGGACTTGGCACATTGCAGTTATTTTTTTCTATCTTTGTCGACAGAGCGGATATTTGCCCAGACCGGGGGCACTGCTGCCGCCGGCCCACTGACAAGAATGACCTGCCAACTGACGCCTTTGCTAGAGAAACTTAGTTATGTTCCATTTGCCCTGGGGTGTGTGGGCTAGTGAGTTCAACAGGGAAAAGTTAGCATTTAATTCGTTCTGATCTGAATCGCCTTTAAAACTCAAATGGCATGCATAATATTCCCCTTAATTAGAGTGCTGAAATATCACTGGGCGTCTGCGTAACCCCACCTTTCCTTGCCCTCTGCAAAGAAGGCGCTATGGGAGAACTTTGCTGTGAATGAGGAGAGGGGACAGAGTTGAAGCGAAAAAGATAAAGGAAAAGAGGGGAAAGATTCAGGGGGCAGAAGGCAAGAGAGTCGGAATGTCAGCTGGAAGCTAAGCAGGGTACTTAATGACACAGACTGTGCCGTTTTCAGAGTAGGAGAATGGGACGGGGAAAGCCGGGCAGGGCTGGGACTTAGAGCCTGCTAAGTGACGAGTGCTTGATGAACATCCCCTCCCCACATTTGAGGAAACTGAGGCTCAAAGGCTTGGACACTCACTCAAGGTCGTACGGCAGGTAGGGGAGAACGGGCTCCAAAACTGTGCCGACCCCACCCGCTGGTGCTCACCTCAGACCTCACCTGTGCTTTGGCTCCTCAACACGGGCACATTTCCTGAGTCACTTATTATGCTGTTCTCACAGATTCCGTGTGTGTGAGTCCTATAAGAAGGACCCTGCCATCTGTCACCCGTAACACCTCCCACCCACACCACCCTCATGCCCTCTCCTGCCCTCCTTCCCTGCACCGGCACGGTGGCGGGCGATCAGGAGTGAGTGGAGCAGCACGGACCCTGGCTTCATGTTTGGAAGGTGACACTGCAGCCATAAGGCTGGCCATGGGATTGTCACATCACAGAATGCTAACATTGGAAGACATTCTGGAAATCATCTGGTCCAACTTCCTCATTTGGCTCTGGGAGGAGAGGAACTGTTCTAGATCACACAGCCAGCTGATGATGAGCCAGGATCAGCTCTCAAACCCAGCCCAGCCCTCCTTCCTCAAGGCCAGACCATGACAGAAACGTGTTTGGACGGTGGGACACCTTCCAAACACATAGCCCTTCTCCACCCCCCTTGCTGTGTCTCAAACTGGAATCCCAGGACCCCTGAGTACCAGTAGCCTCCAAGAGTGTATCCCCAGAGCTGTCAGCCACAACCAAGGGGAGACGGGGGAACAAAGGGGAAATTCAGAGGCACGCATGGCTGGAGAGGCTGCTGCCAATGACGGCCCCAAAGTCTGTGGAGTTTGGCCCCCGCTCCCACTTAGCTTTCAGCCACATGGAGCCTGGGGACAGGTTGATGAAGGAGAGTATGACATGGATCTGTGCCCAGCCTCCCCCAGCTCCCCAGCCAAGCAGTCCCGCCACAGGATGTAGCGCTCGCCAGAGCATCTGCAGAAGGAAAGACCGGTACACCACGATGAACAACCAGGAGCCGGTCGCAGTGGCTCATGCCTGTAATTCTAGCACTCTGGGAGGCTGAGGCGGGAGGATCGTTTGAGCTCAGGAGTTCGAGACCAGCCTGAGCAAGAGCGAGACCCCATCTCTGCTAAAAATAGAAAGAATTTGGCTGGACAACTAAAAATATATAGAAAAAATTAGCCAGGCATGGTGGTGCATGCCTGTAGTCCCAGCTACTCAGGAGGCTGAGGCAGAAGGATCCCTTGAGCCCAGGAGTTTGAGGTTGCTGTGAGCTAGGCTGACGCCACGGCACTCTAGCCTGGGCAACAGAGTGAGACTCTGTCTCAAAAAAAAAAAAAAAAAAACAACCAGGAGACACAGACTGTGTGCAGGTATGGGAAATCCAGAACGAGATATCAGAAAATGAAAGTGAGAGCAGGGAGCAACTTC
>CAUYSK010079207.1:0-40222 GCA_963575035.1 Avahi laniger | reverse complement strand
TCCTGGGCTCAAGCAATCCTTCTGCCTCAGCCTCCCGAGTAGCTGGGACTACAGGCATGTGCCACCATGCCTAGCTAATTTTTTCCGTATATTTTTAGTTGTCCGATTAATTTCTTTCTATTTTTAGTAGAGACGGGGTCTCGCTCTTGCTCAGGCTGGTCTCGAACTCCTGAGCTCAAACAATCCACCCGCCTCGGCCTCCCAGAGAGCTAGGATTACAGGCATGAGCCACTGCGCTCAGCCCCTAGTCCATCTTATTAAAGGTTTGTCAATTTCCTGATATTTTCAACTAACTTGCTTTCATTAATGTTCTCCATTATTTTTTTATTCTCTATTCTATTTATCTCTGCTCTAGTCTTTATTATTTGCTCCCTTCTGCAGCCATGGGTTTGGTGTGTTCTTCTTTTTGAAGTTCTTTAAGTTGTACAATTAGATTGTTGATTTTAGATCTATCTTTTTTTTTAATGTATGTGTTTACAGCTATAAATTTTCCCCATAGCACTGCTTTCACTGTATCCTGTAAGTTTGAAACTGGGTAATAGGCAAAGGCTGGAAGGATTTGGAGGAGCAAGCTAGAAAAGTCTCTTTTGCTGTGAATGAAACTAAAAGGGTGATTCTGGTGAGAGTTCAAAAGAAGAAGAGAGCTGTACAGAAAGCTTCAGTCTTCTTACAGATTACTCAAGTGGTCGTTATCAGAATGTTGGTAGAAATATAGACAGCAAGGGCCATTCTGATGAGGTTTCAGATAGAATGAGGAATATGTTATTGGAAATTGGATGAAAGGCCATTCTTGTTATAAAGTGGCAAAGAACTTGGCTGAATTATATTTGTGTCCTAGTGTTTTGTGAGAGGAGGAACTTACGAGCAATGAAATACAGTATTTGGCAGAAGAAATATCTAAGCCAAGTGTTAAAGGTGTGGCATAGTGTCTCTTTACTATTTATAGTAAAATACAGGAAGAGAGAAACAAATTAAAGGCAGAATTTGTAATCAAAAGGGAAGCAGAACCTTAAAGATTTGGAAAATTCTCAACCAAGGATGTAGCCAAGCAACAATTTGATAGGAAGACTAGCACTGGTAGAAGGAATTCAGATGCTATTCCAATGGAGGAAGGACCCTAAAGGCATTTGCAACTCTAGTATTTTCAGTAGCACCTCAGTTATCAATTCACATTTTATAAGCTGTAGATATCCACCAAAATAGGGTAATGATATCCTATAATTTTCCTTTTCCCATTCAGCTACAAATTAACTCCTCTCTGCCTCTTTTAAAATTTGGTCTTCAATTCACACTAAAAATATTCTCTTCTATAGTTCTGCCTGTACATTTCTACACTTCTCAACTGTCTTGATTTTTACATTTCAGGGAAAAAAATGCTCCAACTTGTCTCTCAATCTCTCATTCTTATTCTGACTTTTGATCTCTATTCTTTGTCTTCTCTCTCTGTCTCCTCTCAAGGTTGTATAGGGAGAATGGGCGGCTGCTCCAGAAAAGAGAAATACTGGAGTGAACACTTTGATCCTCTCACCTCTAATCTCTCATCACCTTGAATATAAAAGAAATGGCTGTCAGATCAGCAAATTTAGGGAGTGCCTCACAGCCCAAGAGCAAAAAAAAATAACAATATAAATATACAAAACAAGCACCACCCTATCTTGCTCTATATCCTTCAACACTGACCTGGCTGCAGTAAAGTGGATTTTTCTCCACTTTCTAACCATAAGTGGTTAGCTCTCAGTGGCTGGACCTCATGCCTGTGGGGCAAGCCTGCTCATCTCCAGTTTCCTGCCTGTGATTTTGGGTAGATGTATTCATTTGTAGCAAGAAACAGAAGGTTCTGTCGTGTTCACCAATCCAGACTAACCAATTAAAAAGCTAATATTGCAATCTCTATTTGGCTCCTTGTCTGCTCTTAATTGCTTAGAAGCCAAAACAGAGACTGCTGAGTGATTAGCATCCCCCAAACACCAACATTTCCTCTTCTGTTGCTTTTCTATCTCTTTGCTTCTTGATCTTAATTAATTCTGTGCAGCATAATATGTCCTGACCTTCTTTGTATGAAAGAAGCTACTTGAAGCTAAATCACAGTCATACTGAAGAATTCAAAATAGCTCCCTAAGAAGAATGATCTGACCTTTTCTCTGTTCATATATGAAATAAACAGAGAGCATATTGTGGGTCTAGCATGATGCCTGGCACACAGTATAAAATAATTATTTGTTGAAATAATACCAACAATAGCAATATTTTTGACAACACAAAGATCTACAAAGAGTGGCATATGAGATTATTTATGGATTTTCCAGCCAGGAATACCATATTTCCTGATTTTTAAAAACTAACTTTGAGATATTTTAAGTATTTGCCATATGAATCTTGCAGTGGAATAGAAAAAAAGATCTGTGTTTTAACTGTCTCACCAGAGATCTTATTGCTAAGTGGTCCCCCATCAAAATAGAGCATATTCAACCACATTGATGCAATATCTCATGCATCAGGGAGAAATTTTCCTAAGTCATCCATTCATTTACTAACAAAAACATTATTGAGTTTCTAATATAAGTAAAACACTATACTTGGAAATAATAAGATGAATGAGACATTTTCTGCCCTCAGGAGCTTACAATCTAATACACAGAATAAATAATTCACATGTATAAATAGTTTTCATATAAGAAACCATTTGGCGACATATGAGATATATTTTAGGAGAGTAGAAAGGTAGAAGTTTTGGGCGATGGGGAAGCTCACTTAGAGTCAGAGTAGGTAATCTGAGTTAGGAATGAAGGAGTTTTAGAGTTGAGATGGAAAGAAGGGAAATTCAAGAAAAGGGAATGCCATAGGCAGTAACAGAGACATGCATGTTCATAGCAACACAATTCAGAGTGGCCAAGAACTCCAAACAACTCAACTGGCTATCATCAGAAAAATTGATATATTGTGGTATTGTCATATAATACCATACAGCAATAAAATTAATGAACCACCACAAATGCAACAACATAAATGAATCTCACATGTACAATTTTGAGCAAACTGAGCCAGACACAAAAGAGAATATGTCATATGACAACATATGTAACCATTTTTATAACCTTTCAAAAGGCAAAATTTATGGTGCTAGAATGAAGACAGTGGCTATCGTTAGCTTGGGGAGAAGAAGAGGTAGCGACTGGGAGAGAAGCGCCAGAGGAAGCTCCCGGAGGAGGGCGGTGCTGGTGGTGTTTTATTTCTTAATCTGCACTGGTGTTCGCACGGGTGTGTTTGCCTTGTCAAAATTCATTAAGTGTATTCATGAGCTATGCGTTTCTGTATGTGTATGTTATACTACAATACAAACAGAAGAAATAGCAGGCAAAGAGATGAAAAACTCAATGTACGTAGAGAGACTGTCAAACCTCCCTTCACTGGAGGTTTAAGGTTAAGGGAAGGGAAGTAATTTGTGGAGATGCCAAGCATCTTGGTAGTAAAACAGGAAGTGGGAAAAAAATGCCATGCAGTTATTTTGCATTCCTCACCAACAGCCCATCCCAACTCTTAAATAATTTGTAATGATTTTTCTCTACTTTGTGAGTTCAGAAAAAGGTATTTCAGGCAAGACATTTGGAAGGGCTAGGCAGTATTTAAGGTTGTTTTATACTTTGTGAAAAAGTAAGTAAATGAAATACAGCTTGGCAAAGATACAGCTTACCTTAGGTTGGCAATTCTCTCCTACCCCCAATCTACAAAGCAGACTGCACATGATTATTCTACACACAGGGGCCAGAGAATTCTCTGGGGAGTGACAAGTGGGAGGGTTTTGTTAAATATTGCTGAGTTTTGTCAGCTATAAAACAGGGTGAGAAAATGGAAGGAAAAGCAGCAAAGTCTGGCATTTGTTAAGTCCTACATCGATATTTTCTCTCTTTAATAACCATTTCTTGAGCATCTACTATGTGCCAGGCCCCATGTTGTGTTCTGGCAATAGAAAGCTAAGGAAGACATTCTATAAACCAAATAGACATTCTCAGGTATGTTAAATTCAGCCCTTTGCATCTAGAAGTGTGATTGTTAAAAAGATAAAAAGTACCCCAGACATTATGGGAGCCCGCTTGGGTCTGGGAGGGCCCTCCTGGCAGAGTTATAAACCTTGCTGCTTTGGACTAGAATCAACTTGGCAATAGACTATTTCATAGAACATTTGTAATAGGATTTTGCCTGTAATAGTACAGAAAGGATTTGGCAAGCAAATCACTGGTGGAAACAAGGGAAGTGTTAGCCTAGTTAAGAATAAGGAGCTTTAGAAAGAGCATTTGCATTCAAACAAAGAATATGCTAATTATAACTGAATCTTATCCACTTGTTAAAGCAGTTACAAGAATTTCCAACTTAGATATTTCTGCTTCCCCCGTCTCTATTAGCAGTGATACTATAAGTAACTCAGATTAATAAAATCAGGTATATATTTCAAATCTTTAGCTCTAGTCTTGGCCTCTGTCCTAAAATTCTGGACATTATAAACTAAGCAGATATTCCACAGGGACTTCATAGCTTCCCTCTAGAGTCTGTTCCTACTCCCACGCCACCAGTCCCAGTTACTGGCCACTCAGTTCCCCACATTGAAAACCTGAAAACCTTCCTAGACTCTTTCTTCTTCCTTACACAAACGAACCAACCAATCCAATCAACTTGTTTTACCTTCCAATTACCTCTGGAGTTAACTTTCTCTTCTCCATTCCAAATGTCGTATTTTCTAGCCCTTCATATCACTCATTGAACATTTAATATGAATTATATTCTTTTCTTTATTGTTTTTATCTCCTCTCTCTCCTGGCTTCAATCCCGTCTCCTCAAGGTCTCTGCTAAAGAGAACTTTCTAAAATGTAAATCTAATAACATTATCATCCCTTCAAAGACTCTCTATTGCCAAAAAATGGAGAATAAAGTTCAAATAAAAATGCTTAACAATAAAAAAGTAATCATCTAATAATAAGAGAAATGCATACTAAAGTAACCTGGATTCACCTGTCAATTGACCAAAAAAATGCAAGTTTCATAGCAATCTCTACTAGAGAAGCTGTAAAGAACAAACAACTTCATACGTTGCCAGTGGGAATAGAACCTGGAAGGATCCCACGGAGAGCAATGTGGCAATATCTCTCAAAATCATAAACACATAGACCCACAGATCCATTTTAAAAAATGTATCCTATCAAAACACACTCACATTTGAGAAATTATTTATGTACAAAGTTATTGATTATAGCATTTTTGTAATAGCAAAAGATTAGAAACATAAATTATTTAATAAGAGACTAATTAAACAAACTATCATACACCACATAATGAAATTGTATGCAGCTGCTAAAAAAAGTAGAAAGAAAAGTAATGGTGAAAAAAATATATTAGAATACTTTTATGTATACCTAAATGGAAAGATCTCCAAGATATTTATCATATGTGAAAAAAAGGCAAGGTGCAAAATAGTAACAAACCCGTTTGTATTAAAGAGAGAAACGCACACACACATGCACACACGCACACATTTGTTTTGCTTAAATATGATAAAATAAACTCTGGCAGATTACCTAAGGAACAAGTAGGAGTTATTACCTATTGCATATGTGTACTTTTCACCGCATTTCTCTTTACGCTTTTGTTGTTAGACCACATGAATGTATTATATATTCAAATAATTAAATAAATTCATTTTTTCGAATTTTGCATTAGCATGACATAAACATTCCTTCTTCATTTATGTCCCACCTACCTCTTTAGCCTCATGCCCTTTCATTCCACCCCCACCACCACTCACACAAAGCCTGTTGGTTTTGGAGAGCCGAACCTCTCATTAGTGTCTTTTCTTCTCTTGTCTTGTACGAACAGTTTTTTTCTGCTTAGAATACCTTCCGACGCTCCTCTCCACTCCACCACCCCATCCCTGCTCGGTCTTTTGAAAGATTAGCTACCAGTGAAGGGTGCATGCGCGCGAGCCTATGCTCAGCGAGCCTAGAATGTGCTCTAGCGCCATGTCTCGCGTATGTTTATTTCCACCAGCCCCCAGTCAACTTCAGACAGCTTCAGGGCTGCCGTGAGTGATGCTCACCTTCCCTCTTCTAACAACATCCTTCTGCTTCCCATCCCAGCCCTCAAAGTGGGAACATTTAATCACATTGTTTTCTAACTTTGTTGTTGTTTACTTGCTTTAATAAAATGCTAAATCTATAAGAGGAATGTTTTTCTCTTAATCATAGTAATAATGATAGTTAACATGTATTTACTTAGCATTTTCTATGCTCTAGGATAGCAGTATCCCCACAGAATTTTCTGTGATGATGGAAATACTCTGTATCTATATATTGTGACACTAGCCACTTGTAGCTATTGAGCACTTGAAATGCGGTGAGACTGAATGACTGAGTCCCTAATTTTACCTAATTTTAATTAATTTAAATTTAAATAGCCACATGTAGCTACCATATTGGGTAGCATAACTCTGAGTTCCTGTGATAAATCCTTTATACACGTCATTTTATTTAATCCTCACAGGAATCCTATAAGATAAATATTATTATTATTTACATCTTATAGTTAAGAAAACTGAATATGAATGACTTCCTTACAATTACGTAACTAAAAAATGGTTCATTTGGGTTTTAAACCTATGTGTTTTAATGTCAGGGTCTGTGTTTTTAGACTTTATCATAAAGGTAGAGCATAGTAAATATTAATTGTAAGAAGGTCAAAAATTTAGTCACATTATACTCAGATATGTAAACAAAATGTAGATTAATTTTTTATTATTATTAAATTAAATGTGGCCTGATGCTGCCTCCATAGGTAGCAAACTGCAATCTAATGTAATAAGGAAACAAACTGCAACCTAAAAGTATATTCTTGTAATAAGTGGCTGAGTTCCAGCCAATTACAGGCTGCCAACTGATCAAACCAGGTCTATAGAAGGAAATTGCCAAGCTCTAACCAATTAAGCTGTTTTTGTCTGTCCCTTCCTTTTTCTGTATGTAAATACTGCTTGCCCATGTTGCTGAGTGGAGCTCTCTGAACCTCTCCTGGTTCAGGGTGTCTCTCAAATAAACTCTGCTAAATTTAATTTGTCAGAAGTTTTTTTTTTTAACATTATTATCATTAATATTTCAAAATATCTATATTGAAGCATAATGTATATATAGTAAAATATATAACTCAAAATTTTTATAGTTCAATGACTTTTGATAAATGCACAAATTCAAAGTCGCCAGTAGTAGCCTATCCAAATAATTACTTTCCAACATCGTAGTAAGTTTCCTCTTATTCCTTCCTGGTCAATGCCCACGAACCCTCTGCACCTAGAGGCGATCACCCTTCAAATTTCTTTTAGTATAGATGGTTTTTACCTATTTTAGATTTGTGTGTAAATGGAATCATTCAGTATGCACTTTTTAATATCTGGTTTCTGTTGATTGCAACATTTTTGGGTGTCATCTGCATTGGTGTGTCAGCAGTCTGTACTGTTTTGTACTGAGTAGCATTTCATTGGATGAATATACCATAAAATCTATTCTCCTGTTGATGAATGTTGGGATTGCTTCCAGTTTGGTATATTATAAGTAAAGCCACCATAATCATTTTTATACAAGTCTTTTTAATAGATATGAATTTTCATTTTTTTTGCTAACTATCTAGAAATAAAATTTCTGGATCATAGGGCAGGCTCATGTTTAACGTCATACACAGCTTTCAACCTGATTTCCAAAGTAGTTGTACTATTTTACATTCCAACAATAATGCATTAGAACTTCAGTTGTTCTACATACTTGCCATAGTCTCTTGCCATAGTTCATTTTGTTAATCTTTGCAATTTTAACTATTTTAGTGGTATATAACAATATCTCATTGTGATTTTAATTTTTATGTCCCCCATGGACAAAAATGTGAGTATTTTTGTGTTTATTACATATTTTCTTTTGTGGAGTGTCTGTTTATATCTTTTGGTCATTTTCCGTTGAGTTGTTTGTCTTTTTTTAATTGTTCTGCAGACATTCTTTGTATATTCTGAATAAAGTCCTTTGTCATAGATACATGTTCCAAAAATATTTTCTCCCAGACTGTTGCTTCTCTATTGATCTGTTCATTTGTACTGTATTTTAATGAATTGTATTTATTCAATTATTTGTGTAGTGTTTTCTGGTGAGAAATTTAAATTTTAATGATTTCTAATTTTTCAGTTTTGCCTCTGTGGTTATTGCTTTCTGTGTCTTGTCTAAAAAATATTTGCCTACTCCAATTTTGTAAACATATACTCCAATTTTTTTTCTAGAAGTTTTGAGATTCCAGTAGTTTATTCTGTACAGGAGGCATATCTTTCAGTTTCTCAAGTTGTGCAATCAATGAAGTGCCAAGGTGCAGGAGTGTGCCAGTTTATTTACACTAGAAACCACGTTTCTCAACATCCCCTTCCCTCTGTGGTTTCGGTTGGAGTTGGCCAAAGATGAAGCTGCATGAGTTAGGGAGGCAGGAGTTAAGCAGCAGTCATTACTTTCTAGAGGGGTTCACTGCTTAGAGGCGGTGAAAGGCAGATGCAAAGGTTTGAATTTTTCCTCTTTCTTCCCCATTCGATGTCCAGCTCTTCTTCCTGATGTTTGTCCTTGTGGCCAACACCCACCTTAATCTCACAAGATTCTTTTATTATGAACTCACACAGGCATTAGTGAATAAAAATCAACGTTTTACAGATTCTATGCCGGCCCTTTGTGTGGTTCTACGGTGGCACCTGGATGTGCCCAGCTTCAGATTTCCCTGCAAGCTCTGACTTGCTCAGCTGTACTGGAGCTGGTTAGTGACTTCACTCTAATCTTTTACTTCCTTCTTTGGGCCTTTTCTTTCCCACTTCCTCCTACATTTGTATAAGGACTAATTTCTATGACAAATTCTCTCTTCCCCAATACTCATGACAGTTCAGGTTCCTTGATTGTGTGAGAATCCTGACTAATACAGTAGAGAAAACATGGAGGAAATAATGGAAAGAGGGAAGGAAGGATTATAAAGAAAATATGAAGCAAATACAAGAAATAAAATAATAGTAAAGGGAAAAAAAAGAGAAAAAAAGGGAGAAAGGAAGGAGCCCAAAGAGTTGGAGGCAAAATAGCATCAGGTTAGGAAAGAAGAAACAAAATTCCAAGAGAGAAAGGAAGTGGAGGGGAAGAAATGAACATTACCAGGTGCTCTTATGCTCAAGGCCTTGAACTGGGAGCTTTACATAAACACCCTCATTCTGGCTTTGGGACAGCCCGCATGATGCATTATCCCCATTTGATAGATGAGGAAAGTAAAGCTCAGAGCAATTAAGGCTCAAGCAGTGAAACTAAAGAGGAGAGGAGAAGAACAGAAGTGAGGAACACCAAACCAGGGTATATCACATCTGGCCTCCATTAATCAAACCCAAACAGTAAGAAGTAAGGTGAAACATGAAGCACTGTTTTCAGAATTTTCCCTAAAACAAAAATAACAAAAGTAGAGACCTACGATACTGTTAATGAAGGAGACACCAGAGATAAACTGTCCAAGTCATAATTTTACTCAAGACAGGGATTGTTCTAGTGTTAACAATCATTAGACAACATCCTACAATTTTTATTCAGCTGACGGATTGAGCCATCCGCACATTAGCATTGGAAGTAAGACTCGTGGTCCTACTGGGGCACCTAGGTATGACTAGCTTCAGGTTTCCCTGACAGCTCTGATTTGTGCAGTGGTCCTAGGGCTGGTCACCAATCTTCCTCTGATCATCTATTCCCCTCACTGGACTTTTACGTCCCCAGTTTCTCCCACGTGTGTAAGGACTAATTCGTATGGCAAATTTCCTATTCCATTACGTTCGTATTAGTTCAGCTTTCCTGATTGAATTCTTACCGATGCAATGAGGAAGACAGGGTAGAGAGAATGGAAAGAAGACAGAAAGGACTAGAAAGCCCACTTTTGCAGAAACTAATATGAGGATTGCTTGGAAACGTGTAGCTGCTTCCTGTAGCTACTATGCTGTCATTGCCGCGGTTCTGTTGTGCAGAGGAAAAAGCACTGAGTTTCATGCCCATGGCTCCCATTCATTGTGTCACCTAGGATAAGTCATTTTGGCCTTCATCTTCAGTTTCATCCCTTTTTTTACATGTGCTTGCTCTCTTTACCCATAGGTTGTTTGGAGGATACCATGGAAAACACCCTTTCCGTGCTCTCTGTAAACTTAAATATGTGCTTCAACTTGTCAGCATTATTATCCTCAACGGTACAGTCACCAATCTAAATTATCTGTTTGTATCTCCATCAAGTAAGAAAATGTCACTTTGGCTACCTTTGGCCAGACCCAGATAGAAGTTACAAGAGAAGAAAGAAACTAGAGATGCCAAGCTGGTGTGAGGTTTTGAATTCTCTATGGATTTCTATTATTTCTCTTACATCAATTTCCCTCAACCACATAGTCAAGAGTTGGTTGAACCACTCTGGCCCCTGGGAAAATTAATGCATATTCAGGTTAAGAAATCATGTCTGGGTCTCATGAAGCATCCTGCCCAATAAGCTCTCAGGGTATCCCACTCAGGTGATGGCATGCTAGGAACAACACCAAGAGAGTACTTCTGAGCCACATGGGTCTGCTCCTTTTAAGCTAATTGATGTTACAGTCTGCTGCCTTTCCTTTGCCTTGTTGAAGGGAAGTGAGTGTGTGGGAGATCGGAAACAACCACAGAGATAGTGATGTGGTAAAAACACGGTATGGTTGAAAAAACTATTGTTCATTCAGGAGATCTGGGTTCCAGTCTTGGCTTGAGGAATAGCCTTGGGGAACTCCAATAAGCTTCTGGGCTTCATGGATAAAATTATGAGGTTATACTGGCAAATTGCTTTCCACAGCGATGTGAGTGCTGGGGATAGGACTCTGATCTGGCCACTGGAGTAGTCGAGGGGTGAAATGCTGGGCTATGAATCTTCTTTTCACCTAGATCAGTTTTACACCCCTCTGCTTCATACTTTACAAACTTCAAAGTAATATTTTATTAAAATCAGAATTCTTTCGTTTCAAGAAGAAAAGTAAAGCTTAAAAACACATTGCAGTGGATGATTCTAAAAGTATTTACAGCTTTAAATGCTATGAAAGGTCAGTTGTTTATAAGCAACTCTCCATATCCTAATAGAAGCCATACATCTAAAACAGTATCTATTCATTCATTTGTACAATTAATTAACATTGTATATAATTAACATTATTGAATACCAAATACAGAATTTAGAGCTAAGGAAAGAAAAATGAATTTAAAACCTCCCTTTACCGTTGGCTCTCATAGACCTAAGGGGTCAGACAAGCAAATGAAAAGCTATAATAAAATGTGATAAATGTTATAATAGAAGTTGGTAAAAATTGCTACAGGAATATAAAGGAATCCATTCATTCTGCTAGAGGGCTTTGAAAATGTGTCACACGACAGTATTTTTTATTTCTACAACAAACTGACCTGCAGCTTTGCATTTGTTTGGGTTCATATTCAAATAACTTCTTCATGTTCCGAGCAGGGAGGAACAGTCCCAGGATGGGTTCCTAGGCCATCAGAGTAGGAAAATGTGCCACAGATAACTCACAAATGAGAAAATCCACAGATGAGCAATTCAGAGATGGCTCTAAATTGCTTTACTGTCAAGTTGAAGAAAATCTTACAAAGACCGCCCAAATGTGTCCTTTCAAGTACACAATCAGTACATTATTTTAATATAAAAAATAAGTATAACTGAGAAAGAGCTATGTTTTCCAGGTGCCTAAATCATTGCATCATGTTCTTCTCTAACTAGGAAAAAGGTTTGCATTTGCTCTCGACACATATTTTATTTGGATTGTTGACAGTTTATGAAGGGCAAGAAGAATTTGTCCCTCTCATGTCTGATCAAATACACACGGAGAAGTGCCAGCAATTAACTTAAAACTTTGGCAACAGTGACGTCTCCTGCCTCATTTAACAATAGGTCTGCAATTTCTGACCCCGTAATGATGTCTTTCCTCAGCAACTTATGCCTTCAGTTATCCACTGCCTACTTGTCATGGGCTTGCAGCCTTGATCCTTTTTTGCCTCTATAAATCTCCAGAAAGCACAAACCTTCATGCAATTTATGAAATTGTGAAACAAAGCATATATGCATATGGAAAGGTTGCTTCTTTGTCTACATGGAACCATGTAAGAAAAAGTAACAAAATGGGGATTTGTAGGTTTTGTTCCAAACAAGTTTTACGTAATTAAAGAGCCATATGTCTGTAGACACCATTATTTTTGTAATTAATATTCATGGTAATTCTAATAGCATCTATTAAATGTAAAAGTATTTGACATAACTTAAATGTTATTTGATGTGCCTTATTTGTATCCATTGTGCTTTCATTAGCAATACCTCATAATTTTCCGGCTTGGGATATAATTTTAGTGAAATTAAAACGGGATGACTCAAATTTATGTAATTCATTACATTCAGTGCCAGTTATTGGATTTCCATGATTATATTTAACTCTGACTCATCCTTTAAGACTCATCTTAAATGCTACCTCTTCTGTGAAGTCAGTCACCATCCCAACTCACACAGACTCTCCCTTTTGTGAACAAAGGGCACTTGGTTTACTTACCTCTAATTTTACATTTGAAATATGCCATGTCTTGGAATAAAATATTACTAATATTCTTATGTGTGGTTTTCTCTTTTCCACAACTAAAAATTTAAGTACCTCGTTTCCCCAAGGATGGAATAAATTACCTTATGTCTTACTTTCTTTCATAACACACACACACACACCAGAAGCCTCTCATTCATTTATTCAATCATGCATTCATTTGAAAGATATTTGATGAGTAACTACTATATGTCAGACACTGGGCACCAGCATTATAAGTCAGTGCCCCTCCCTCAAGTAACACTGTTTAATGCATTTACGTTCTTACAATACAAAGTGATGGAAGTAGGACCAGGGGATATGGAAGTTCATGGAAAAGACCCTTCAACTGGAACTGAGTCATTGTAGAAGGTTTTTGGGTAGGGAATGTAGGGAATTTATTCCAAGTAAGAGGAAGATCATAAACAAAACCCTGGAGAAGATGTAGAAAGCATAGTAGTTTGTAGGCAGAGGGCTTCCAAAAATCAATTGTTAGTTGAACTGAAATGAACATAGAAAGGAACAAGAAAATAAGGGAGGACGGAGAAAAAAGAAATTTCAGACTTTCTTTAGTTTTAATACAACATATTAAAAAGTATGGGCAATTTTGAAGTTTTTTATTGCAAGTCTTCTGTGGAAAACTACTCTATAAACAACACAAATAAACTAATTACTAAATATTGTGCTTACTTTTAAGAAGAATGAATAAAATTCTCATTGGAAAAAAAGCATTATTTAGCTACCTGAGGCGGCTTGCCTTATATAGGCAGCTAAATGTCTTTATTTCCAAGACTGAGTGTATTTTACTCACTAAGATAAGACTTGATTATACCTTTCCTTTCTAGAATCCCTAAGGGATGGGTAATTCTATGGTGGTGGTATCCTTCTTGAGTAAAATAACTGTATACGTTGGGGGACAGGGCAGAAGAGAGAAGTCAACTAAGATTCTAAGAACTATGTTTGACTGAATCATTTCATTTATCGTATAGGGCCAGTCTCATCAATAGGATGTTCTAAAATAAATCAAAAAATAAATAGGAAGTATCACTCTCTTACCATAGCTCAAATCTACTGGGAAACAATAATGATAATGACATTTACCAGTTATTAAGAATTTAGTAGGGACTCTATATTTTTTCATCCTCATGCCAGCAAAACTGGGCATCATTATTTGCACTAGAAAGTATTAAATAAATCTTTGTTAAATTAGTGAATAAATATTCCACCTAGCAAATTACTCCAGAAACAATCCAATTCACCCATCCAACAACAAAAATTTAACAAATTCCATGTGTCATGTACCTAGCAGATCTTCTAGCCTTCTTGGAATCTGAACCTATGTGATCCTTATAGAAAAACAGCCATGCAAATATAATCTACCCACAATACTTGGCACATATTAAATATTTACTAAATAATGACATGAGACCAAATGGATGGATGGACAGATAGATGTGTATAAGAAAGACAAAGATGCTTCAAATCCAGTATACTGAGGAACCAATATATCTTATATATCTTAAAAGACCAAAGAGGGAATCCACATTGCTTCATTCTGAAACAGACAACAAAAATAAGCATCCTTCCATCCACGTGTGGAAGGAGTAACTTTCATTCTCAACTTCTAGCCTTTCCCGTGCTGCTGCATAGTATCCTAAAGCCAAACGGAAGGAAGAATGTAGCAAGGAAGGAGAAACTGAACATCGCTACCCTTGACGTAACAATAAAGAGTTGGGATAAATTTGATGGATTTGATCAATGGATCTAACAAAATAATTTGAGACTTTATGGCTTATTGATCAAGGAACTATGCCTGAGAGGTGCCCATCCATCACCTTTGAGGCCAGAGAACTCCCAGAGAAAACACTGCTCCTGCTGCAAATCACAGTCACCCTTCTGAATTCAAAAATTCAATGGCTGTCTACCAGAAAAACCTTGGCAAGGCTGAGAGAGGCATTATTCTTTCTGCAGGAGAGAAGAGGAAAAGAAGGACCAGTTAGCAGACACAGGAACTAGAAACTAAGTCTACATTATGAATGTGATCCTCATCATGACCTTATAAGATAAGTGATGGAATCCTCATTTGACAAACAAGGAAAGTGAGGCACAGAACAGCTGAATGACCTACCAGACATACAGCTAATGGCGAGTTTGCACCAAAACTCTACCTCACTTTTCCTCTCCAGCCAACTCACTGGACTGACTTCACAGTGATATGTTTCCTGTGGGAGTCGTGACTCAGAATAGCTCTATGGTAAGGAAGTATAATATACACATAAAAAATAGTTTATTACAACCCTGCTAGAATTCATTTTTCAAGAAAAAAAATATTGAGTATCAATATTTTTCTAAACATGGGGATATAACAGCAAACAAAGGTAGACAAAGGCCTTGTCCTCATGGAGTTAACTTTCTGGTGTAAGAGACAGAAAATACATAATAAATAAGTGTGTGTGTGTGTGTGTGTGTGTAAAAAATTTACTTAACCACCTAGATTGAGTGGGATGTGAAGCAAATTTTTTTTGAATCATCACTGAACTCTTTATAATAGTCTCTGCTGAATCTTCCTTCCTGACCTCTGGATGAAATGTAGGGCACCTAGCATAGCTTTTTTCATCATTTTCAGGTATTACTGAACCATGTTTTAAGGAATTTTAAATTCCAATCCAACTTAATATCAAAATATCACTGTCTTATCAATTTTTAGGTTTTAGCTTATCTTCCAGCTTGGGCTAAGAAATCTGTAACAGGAAAGGGATTAGAAGGGGGTAGAAAATGTGGTTTGATTTATCTCTGTTTCTTTAGTCTTCTTCACTTTTCATTTTGTTGCCTCTGATTCCTCCAGGGTTGGGGGATAGGGAGGAGGGAGAAGAGGGAGAATAGTTAAGAGGCAGAAGAGGTCTTAATTTGGTAGAACTGTAATCTGGCCCTTTCTTTTATGGGGAACTTCATAGGTACTTTGGCGATCTCTGCTCACTGGAGACCTCTCTTAGAGGCATTTCTCGGCAAGAGTCTTGACTCCCAATCAAGTCCCTTATGACCTCACCCTCCCAACCTACAGCCCTGCTGTGACAGTCAACATGCCACGACCAGTCATTCTGCTGAGTTCCTTCCACTGGCAGGAAACTCTCTCCTGTAAGGTCCTCTTCAAGGAGATTAAAGGCTGGGTCCATTGTTCAGGTGTACCTGGTCCTCTGAGAAACATGAACATCTTTGTCCTACCGTCAGTGGATGACGCTTGTTCTCACTGTGGCCCTTCCTAGTCACTCTCTCTTCAGAGAGGCTCCAGATGCCTCCCACCTTGGGTCCCTACAGACAGGGATCAATCCCTGTATCCAGGAACCTTCCACCCACACCAAAATCCAGAGACACAGGTCACATTTGCTGAGCAGTTTTCTTGGAAACCATTTACTTGGCTTGTGTTAAAGAGGAAGTTTCCCTCCCCTCAAGAAGAGGTAATCAGTGAACAGTGGAGCCATTGGCAACTCTCTTCAGAGAGATACCTGTTCTCTAATCTTCCTCTCATCAATCATCTCACCTCTGCTTACAAACCCTTGAGATGGCTGAAGGACTAAGGGCCACTGGACAATTTTTTGTCTCCTCTCATAGGTATACATAGAAGATATCACTTTTCTTTATAATATACAAGCAATTAACACCTATTGCTTTTACTTTTGCAGCTTGAGATAAATCTAAGACAACAGAAAAACTTTCATTATTGACCTGTTACACAAATAACATAATTTCACTTCACAATGAGTGTTATGAAAAACAATAAAGCAAAGGACAGAGAGAGTATCAAAGAGGTGAGTGGCAGGGACAACTCCAGACAGGATGGTAGGAGAAGGCCACTTGGAGGAAAAGCATGCAGAGAAAAAGCAAAAACCAGAATGAAGAAAGAGCGTGAGTCATGCAAAGGTCCAGGGAAAGAGCATTAAGGCAGAGGAAACAGCACATGCTTCAAACCCTGAAGTGAGAATGAGCTAGATATGCTCAAGAAATAAAAACAAGACAAATATATAGAGAGTTGAATGAAGGGGAAAAGGGGCAGAAGTTAACATAAGAGAAGTGGCTAGGAGTCAAATCACGGAGGGCCTTCTGGGCCATAGGAAGGCTTGTGGATTTGACTCAGAGTGATGGAAGTCACTGGAGGGTTTTGAGCAGGATGGTGTTGAGAGTCTGGTTTTCATGTTTCAAGGATTGCTTTAGTTGCTGTGTGAATCCATGATAGAGTTATAATCATCCATATGTGCAAACTATGTTGATGATCTAGTGACAGCATCATGCTTGATGTGCATGTTCAGCTTAGGTCTAAACTTGTACACACAGAGCAATGAAGGAACAACACAAGATGCTGTGTAAAACTCTTCTTGTTCTTCACCAGACATTATCTAGTCCAATGTGTGGACTGAGAGGCCAGAGGTGGGAAAGGATGTATTCAAGATCACAGAGATAGTTTAATGCAATGTAGTAAAGCTAATAACTGTTAAATGAATTCAAAACTTAAATGAGAAAAGCCTTAAAGGAGAGGCGTTTGGACTCTGTTGCCACAAAACAAATCACCCCATACTGGATAGTCTACAACAAAAACCATCATTTTATAATATAATTAAGAATATAAGTAAAAACGAGGAGATAGGACAGAGAAAAATACTTTGGAGATCAGAGTATTTGGTGGTAAATTTGGGATAGAATCAAGACATCCAATTGTGCATAACACAGAGGAAAACGTGATATCTGTCTATATTAGATGCCTACACGCATGTGATCTGTGCGTGCACAAACATACACATGCGCACACACACATAAAACTATAGCCCCCAGAACCATCTAACCCGAAACTGCTATGGCATCCAACCTGATCAGTACTCTTTACCCACGGCTATTGTGGCAACTGGTGACTATGCTCCACTACTTACATAAACATTTACGTCTCCTTGGAGAGCTTCCCCGACCTACTGGCGAAGGTTTGTTGATGGCTGTCCTCTCAGCTCAGGGCACGGTAATTTCTCTGGAATCCTGTTGCCATCCATCGTCCTCACACGAACAGCCTGGAGAAGAAGAGATGCAAAGTGCACGGCTTTGAGGCTGGTGGATTGGATGGGCTCCAGCTTCCTACTCTTAGCGACCTTGTTCTGCCATTTGAAGTTAAATATAGAATGCAAGGGGAAGGGTGAGAACTCCAGAGTCCCAGACAAATTCTAATTCTTCCTGTCTCTCCATCTATCACCATCTGCTTAGCTCTCTCCTTTATGGTGCTTACCATCAGTACTTAGTTATTTTCAGTTTCTTTATTCTGCTGCAAGCTAATCCACCCTTTTATAGAGGAGCACTATGCTTAATAACATCACAACTGCTAATGGTACAATAAAATATCGGCTATTAGAATTCATCTTGCAACATCCTCAGTAAACTGGAAATCAGAGTAAAAAACATCAAACTATAGAAAACAACTTTATATAAAAGAAATGTTCAAAAGAGGAAACTCATGATTTGTGAAGGACATGTACACTGCTCAATCTGCTGTGTTTTTCATATCTTTAGCTACTCTATAACAATAAAATTTTCAAAAGATTTGACAAGACTGTATCAAATGTTAGATATTCTAGATAGAAATGTATCTCTTATATCACTCTGTGTAGCAGAAGGCCACTGAAAGCTCGGCAAAGCTCACTTTGTCATCTTTGCTAACGATTCCAGTCCTCAGTTTTCTGATGTGTTAACTGAGAGAGTGCAGTGGGTGATTTCTCTGTTTCTTTTTAGGTTTATGATTTGAAGATTAAAATATTGTGAGTGGTTTCTCAGTTAAATATAACATCCAATTAACCGGAAAATACATTCCCTTACATTCTATTTGAGTTCTACTGTAACAGTAATAATAGTTATATCTTTTATCTGGATATCGTTAAACTTCATAAACATTTTCACATCCATCTATGTTCTTATTTTAACTTCAAAATGTCATTCAAAACTAACAGATGATCCATATTTCTGTGCCCTATTAAGTATATGATACTGGAGAAATGGATGCAATTACATGACAGGCAAAAAGATTCTATTTGGTACAGTTTGCATAGCATTTTTTTAGTAAAAAATACTTTAATATTATTCAGGGTAAAAAACAAAACTATAGAAACCTAAGTCATTCAGTATGTTCCCGTATCAGAGGATGTAATACTCTTTCACTGACACTTGGATGTAATATTCAAGCTCAACTCTAGGCCCAAGTCAGAGCTAAGTTTGTATCAACTATCTGAAAATAATACATCATATATTTAGAACACTTTTAAATTTAAAGAACTCTTTCACACATATTATATCATCTGAATCTCACCATGACCCCTAGTCATTGTAAATTGAAGAATTGTTCATCTCATCTTACAGATGAATCAACTGAGGCTCAAAGAGGATAAGTGACTTGTCCAAAAGCACAAAAGTAATTAGAAAGGAAATCAGGACCTAATGGAATTCTAGAATTCAAAGTTCCTAGGGATCTGAAAGGTGATCTAATGAAACTCTCAGCTGAGGCGTCAACATGTGGCAGTGGTGGCCAATTGTCCATTCGACATGGGAGCTTTCTTTCCGTAGTATAGATTTATAACCTGATGTGGCTTCCCAGCCAGGGACCATATTTGCCAGCCTCTCTTATATCTAGATAGGGTCATGTGATCAATTATCACCAATAGAATGTGAAGAGAAGTAAGTGATATATGTCACTACTGAGGCAAGACACATAAGGGACAGTTCTCCTTACTCCCTCTCCACCTTCTGTTTCCCTGACTCAGAGGACACTGAAGCCCAAGGAGATGGCAGAGCCAAAGATAGAAAGAGCCCAGTGCCCTGAATCACAGCAAGGAAGAAAGTCGTCTGCCAGCAGGAATACTCACACTGCTCGCTACGTGAACTGCAGGAACACTCACTTGTACGCTGCATGAACAAGAAATAATCTTAGCTTGTATTAAGGTATTGATATTTGACATTTACTTTTTCGATAGTTAGCATTATCCCAATAAACAAAAATTCCCCCACTAACTCCCTGTCTCCATTTAAATACAGTGACAAGGGGGCTCACTCCTCCACAGGCCAACCATTCCATATTTGAATAGCTTCTGACTTCTAAAAAGCTTTTCATTACACTGAGCACTTATTTTTTCCTATTATCTCCAGTTGGTCCTTGTGTGCCTTTGAACTCCCACAGAACGGATGAAGCACCTCTTGCAAGAGAATTATGTCTGCCCCAATCACGGACTATCTCTGTTACAAACTAATGACTATAACGAAATGATGAAATATAGTTTCCACGACATGCCCATGAGTCCCTCCTTCTTTGGCAATGCCTGACACAACTCTGGGCAAAGAACAGGGGAGTGATGAATACCATGGCATGAAAGCTTGACCTGACTTTGGAGTTGAGTTGTCATCTCCTTTGGAAGCATTTCCAAATTTATCCAGAACAAGTTATTTTCTTTCTCTACTGTATTCCTATAGTATCTCACATTCTTCTCTATTTTCATATTTTCTACATCATATTATAATCGTAATCCACCATTATAGCTATAAAGGCATCTGGGCTAACTTTACCCCCAGCAGGAAGCCCATTTAACATGAATTCAATACACAGCGAGCCACAGCTTACACACCTCCGGGGAGCAGCATTCCCATCACAGTCCATAAGGTTGTGCTATATCGTAGTCCTGACCACAGAACCTCTTGCAGTCCAGAAAGGGATGCAAATGTGTCCTTCTACTTCCTCTTTCCCCAAGGTTACACCTCAGTCCACTCTGTAAATGCCTGGAAATCTCGTGTGGTTCCCTTGCTCACTCTTTTTCTATTATTTTCACTCTGCACAAACAAACTCAACCTTCATTCTGCGCATCCTTCGTGCCTTGCATTCAAGCAAAGCAAACATAATGTCTTCAGAGGGGAACAGTGACAAGATAACAAATTTCAAACTTGCTAATATTGATAGCTATAATAGCATAGCTTGAGAAATCATTATGTTAAAAGATATTTCTCCATGGGGAAGATGTTTGAGGTGAGGTAAACAGCTGGATAGGGAGAGATAAAGAAATTGAAAGAAGCTGAAAGCCCCATCATTGACCATGACTTTCTTGTTTGCTCATAAGTCTTCTCTTCTAATTTATTATATAGTTATTTATTCACTTACTTAAAACTTCTAAAACACTTCCTAGGTGCAATGCATTATTGTAAGCATTTTGCAAATGTTAATTTGTTTAACCCTCATAACCACTCCACAGGTAGGGTTTACTGCTATCCCCATTTTGCAGACGAAGAAACTGGAGACAAAAAGGTCCTGTTACTTGCCTAAGGCTACCAATCGTAAGAGTCGCAGAAGGACTTGAATCCAGAACCGTGCTCTTATCTGCTCTCTGTTGCCACTTTGTGGAGCTCTTTAAGAGTAGAGAATGGACCATACTTTTGTTTTGTATGCCCACAACCCGGCACCAGTTTCTGCAATATAGTAGGCATTAAAAATTGCTTGAATTAATGAATTAGTGAGTGAGTAAGTGAATGAAGGAATGGAAATCGTTCTTGATTTACTCAGAAAGGGAGCCCTGAATGGAAAATGACCCCATCATGAATTTAAAGTCATCTCTAGTCACACATTTTCCATTGCTTACTGCTGCAGAACACGGACATATAATGCTTCTCTCAGATGCCTAATAACAAGCTAAAATCAGTCGAACCATTGGCAGACAGAAACACAAGGGAGAACACAGCAGATTTGTCCACTTCAAGATGTATTCTCTCCATACCCAGCCCTTAATAAGATGCCTCAGGAGAAAAGCATTTCTGGGGTCTCCTCCCCCAAGAAAGCAAGATGATGTTCACCGAACAAGATGGAGCTACTCAAACCACATCCCTTCTGAGGCAGAGGTATGGAGGGAGGAGAGCAGCCTCCAGAGCTGCTCGTGCTCCTGCCTGGGAACTGATCTCATGGGAATTGCTGACCCACCTCCTGGGGGTCACTTGTATTACCTCTTTTGCCTTGTTCTTATCAACAGATTGGAAAGGATTTCTGGTTTTTGAGAAAAGAAAAGTAAAGCATGGCTCAGAGAGTTTAACTGACATGCCCAAGTTCACATGGGGGCTAAACTAAACTTTGGATCAGGACTTCAGATAGAAATCCTTTGCTTTTCATACCTGAAAATGCAATTTTTGGAAATTTACCTGGGATTAAACCTTAAGCAGATAAGGAATAGCCCCAGAATGCTGGGCTTCCAGGTAGGTTTTATTCATTACTTGTCCTTCCCTTCTTGGAACCATCATACCACGTGAAGGTCCTGTTGCCTCTATGGAAAGTCCTGGACCTGAAGCTAACAATTTCCTTTTGTTTATCAAATCCTCCGCCAATCCTCAGTGTATTGAGAGCAGGAAGGGAGGGCGAACAACGCCAACTCTTTCACAAAGCTGCTGTGATTTTTAATGAATCATTCAATTTCTCTGATCTTCTTTTTTTTATTTATGCACATGAAACAAAGGGATTAAATTAAATATGTGTTAGGTCCTGTGTGAGTTGACAGAAACTGTAGGTGAGCTTAACTGCAGGCAAATACAATGGAAAGCGATACAAGTAGGTAGAAATTATCCAAACCTTGACTGTAGACAGGAACTATGAACTCTTAGTTGGGGTCTGAAAAATGGATTTGAGAATTTATTGTCAACTACCAAGGACATCAGCCCAATATGTTCTGGCCTCAAAGGTCAATAAAATGATAAGCATTATCCAAATGGGTATTATAAAACACAAAGCAAAACACAGTTAGCATTTATTCAGAAAACAGAGCCAGTATGCTCCTGACATGCAATGCTCTCCAAGTTGCTATACCTCTCAAAACAGACTGAGGAATTAGAAAAAATCTAGAAGGAGAAAATTTTAATGGCTTTGAGCATGGAAAGTGGTAATCATTGAAGAACAGCCTAAAAAGATTTAAATTGCACTACAATTATGAAAAAGAAATTCTCTGCCATTAGTATTCCATATAATATTTAATAACATTTCTTAATTTAGTTATGCATACATATTTAAAGTCTCCGATTAAATAAAGTAAAATGTTATTTTAGAAATAATGTTTCTTCTCACTCTCACATTTCATGAAGCAATTGTACTCAAACTCTTCATGCACCTGTAGTATAAAAATTCTTTTGTCATTAAAGTCACATTTGGGGTCATCAGTTTTACAAAGTACATCCTCTTTACTGCCATCGATGTCATTTGAGATGCAATATTTTTGAACCCTTGTATCATGCAAGAAATTCTATTTCAACCCACAAGTATCCATTCACATATCACTCGGACAATGAAACATTTCATTCATCCTATAATTATAATTAATTATAACACTATATTTTATAATCTTCTCACAACTTAACCACTTATCTGTACTGCTTTTTTAAGTTATTCACAATGACATCAAACACTTATAATTGTGAGATTATGCCCCAGAAATAATGACTAAATTATAATATTTTTGCCTCCTTTTATTTTAATAATTTCATCAGATGAGCTCTCTAAGCAACAGAAGTTAGCATTGATTGAAATGATTTAAAGATAATTTGTATTCTTTTAAAAAGTACTTTGTTATTTAAAAAAATATTTGAGAGAGCATGCCGTAATATGAGAGATTAAAGGCTCAAAGGAAAATCCATTGCTTTTTTTTAATAAGCGATATTAGATAGCTCACCTTATATTCGTGCATTTAGAAGATTTTAATTATGAATTTTTAAGTATGATAAAGGCTAAACTTTGGTTATTTCTTTTAAATATTATTACCTAGGGCACTGGTTGTAAAAGAAGTTACAAAAGATGCCATATATATGTATGTGTGTGTGTTTATATATATATACACATATGTATATATGTAAAATAAGAAATTGGCTCAGCAATTACGGAGGCTGAGAATTCCCACGACCCGCAGTGATCAAGCTGGAGACGCCGGAGAGCCAGGGGTGCGAGTCCCAGCTCCAGGGCAGGAGAAGGCGGATGTTCCAGCTCAAGCAGTCACACAGAGAAAGCAAATTCCTCCTTCCTCTATCTTTTTTTTCTATTAACGCCTTCAATGGCTTGGACGATGCCCGCCCACATGGGAGAGGTCAATCTGCTTTATTCGGTCTACTGATTCAAAGGTTAATCTCACCCTTCACAGACACACCTGGAAATAATGTTTGACCAAATATTGGACCCCTGTGGCCCAGTCCAGTTGACACCTAAAATTAATCATCACAATTGGTGTCAACCAAGTTGATTTAAGCGTCCACTTGACTGGAATCAGGGACACTGAGATAAGCTGGTAAAACATTATCTCCGGATGTGTCTGTGAGGGGGTTTCCAGAAGAGACTGGCTGTGAGCTGGGGGACTGGGGGAGCAAGATCCGCCCTCGACACGGGCAAGCACCGTCCAATCGGCTGCATCCCTGGACGGAAGAGAAAGAGGAACGAGGAATTCAGTATCTCTCTCCTGGAGCTGGGAAATTTTCTCCTAACCTTGGACATCAAAACTCCCGGTTCTCTGGCCTTTGGACTCTGGCACTTGCACCAGCGGCCCGGGTTCTCAGGGCTGTGGCCTCGAGCTCATAATTACACCATCGGCTTCGCTGGGTCCAAGGCTTTCAGACGTGGTCTGAGCCACACTGCCGGCGTCCCAGCGTCATGGGACTTCTCAGCCTCCATAGTTGCATGAGCCAATTCCCCTAATAAATCCCCTTTCATCTATCTATTTATCCTCTTGGTTCTGTCTCTCTGGAAAACTCTGACTCATACAACTAATATATGATTTTATTCTGAAAATCAGTTCCTTAGAGTTTTTAGCACTCAGTGTCTTCCAGCACCCAGGGTTGCTCTTGAGACTTTCCATGTCATTCACATTCCTGCTTTTTGCTATGCAACCTGTTTTCTCTCTCACTCTCTCTCTCTTTCTCTCTCTCTCTCTCTCTCTCTCCCCCTTAACTTTTAGAATCTTCCCTTTACATCTGCTGTCTTGAAATTTTGTACCAAAATATCCTATTTTGAAATTTCATTCTTCTGAGTGTGAGTGTGTTATTTTCACATTGTGCTGAACACTCCTTGAGCCTTTTCAATTTAGAAGTGTGTGTCCTTCCACTTTTAGAAATTTTCTTGTATTATTTCTTTGGCAATACCTCTTTCAATTTTCTCTACTTTCTTTTTTTTTTTTTTTTTTTTGAGACAGAGTCTCACTCGCTTGCCTGGGGCAAGTGCCGTGGCATCAGCCTAGCTCACAGCAACCTCAAACTCCTGGGCTCAAGCAATCCTTCTGCCTCAGCCTCCCGAGTAGCTGGGACTACAGGCATGCGCCACCATGCCCGGATAATTTTTTCTATATATATTTTTAGCTGTCCAATTAATTTCTTTCTATTTGTGGTAGAGACGGGGTCTCGCTCTTGCTCAGGCTGGTCTTGAACTCCTGAGCTCAGAATGATCCTCCCGCCTCGGCCTCCCAGAATGCTAGGATTACAGGCGTGAGCCACCGCGCCCCGGCCTCTACTTTCTTTCTGGAAATACTATTACTTGGTTGTTAGAACAATCCTCTAATTTTCTTGCCTTTTTTGCTCTACTTTTCCATCACTTTGACTTGTTCTACTTTCTAATATTAATAGATCTCATAAAATATTTTCTCCAAATATAATATTAAATTTTTTATTTCTACTATTTTTTCCAAAGCTTTTCTATTGAATATTCTGTTATAGTAGCATTCCCGTCTTTGTTTTTGTTACTTCTTTTAGGATATTAATTATAATTTTTGAAGATTTATTTTTTTCTCTACCTACAATGTTTCTGTTTTTTCTGGATTTCCTTTTTTCTTTTGGTTTTAGTTACTCTCTTTCATTTTGGAGGCCTTCTCTAACTATCTGAAAATCTCTGGCTTTAGTGTTTAAGAGTGACCATAGTTCTGTGTGCAAGGGTAGGACTCTCCCTCAGAGGGAAAAGATGATGGGAAAGTACACTTGTTATTCAGATAAGCCAGAAATTTTGATGTCTGAATGTCCTTTCTCCAGAAACAAATCTTCCATTTTACTGTGAGACAGAGGAAAGGAACAGGGTGGATATTTTTGGCTCCTGGCACTCTAGAACCTGGACATGAGAGGGGAGCAGAGGTATCCCGTAGTTTACTATGTAGATATTCATTTAATCTCTTTATTTTTAGTCCCACCTCTCAGCTCTGCACTTTACAGTATCCACTATTGTCCCAAAGCCCCATGTATCTGCTGTAAAATATCTCCACCGTGTAAACCTCTATTCTAACAGGAGGGAAAAGAGGCTGCCACCTGGCCCCTCACCTTTGTGGATGGGGAGGAGTATCTGTGGGCCCGACGACTCAGTTTACGGACTTCCACTTACCTCCACTTTCAGCCCAGTGCCTCTTCCACATGTGCTTCAAATGCTGAACCTCTCGAGGTTTTGCAGAGGGAATTGATTCATTCCACATCGACGTCCACAGCTACAGGCGCTTAGTTACAGCTTCATCCGGGATTCTAGGAAAATTAACACTTGTCTCTCTACTTCCTTCTTCCAAAAATGTGTTGGATTCTCCCATCTACTGTTATCTCCTTTTCTGTTTTCTGTCCTTGTGGATTAACTTTTTAAATTTTTTGTGAGTTTTTTACTTTTTCACTTTTTTTTTAGTATAGTTTCGTGTGTGCGTGCGTTTCCCTGATTTTATGTGGTTTTTTTGTTTTTTTTTTTTTTGGTTGATTCTAGTTGTCAGAAAGCTTTCGTCCAACTGCAATGTTCGAGTGCTATAAAAATTTCATTTTATCAATTGAGGATAGATGTATAGATATATGAAGGAAAAAAAAAGGAAAGAGGAGGGAAGGAAGGAAGGAAGGAAGGAAAGAGTAAGTCTTAGACTTAAGAAAAAGAATACATCAGGGAGGTTATGATCCAGACATTGATGTATGAAACCTCTTTCTGACTTGTTATAATCTCTGGCATTTCCACTAAGGGGGAAAAGAAATCATCACTATACTTTGCACAAAAAATACACCTCCTGACAGACAGTGTGAGAGCACTAGCTACGTCTGTCACATCTTCTCCCTTACACCAGGCATTTTCCTGGTTGAAAAGAATTTGGAGACTGAGGGGGAAGAGAAGGGACAGTGACAGTGTGGAAGTACCCGGCTCCCCTCTGGGCCCCACAAGGCATTCACTACGCTCTGGCCAGCACGGGGAAAGTAGCGTCCACAGAGACTCCCCAACAGTGTTGCACTGAGCACAGGGTGGGACACAGTCCCTAACTTGGTGACCTTTTGAAAGCCATGTGCTCCCAAACTGCCAGCAGGCACCACCAGGCCGGCTGACAGGAGCCCTTGCTGAGTTTCCCAGACTTCTGCCAGACACATTTAAAGAAGGTTATATGTAGTTTGTGCTGAGATGGTAATAAACTAAATTATAGCTCTAGACTAGTTATCTATCATCTAATGGTAGATTGTTTCACTCTCTGAGAAACCGGAGACTCTGTACTTTCTCCATTGCCTTTGATTTTCTGAGCTGCTGTCCTGCCAATTTTTAAAGAACATGTTCTGTTTTTAATCGTAAAATCTGCCATCTTGTAAATACAGCATTTTTAACAGCCCAAAAATATTTCTTACCTTTGGTATGCCATTCACTTTTAAATTAAAGTGTCAGGTGATAGCAGATAAAACTTCTTTCTTCTCAATGATCTTGTCGCTAACCCGGTTCATGTTCTCATTACTGCCAGTCTGCTGCAATAGCCTGCTATCTGCCCTCAACTTTGACCCTCTTCCTGATTCAAATCTTGGTCTATCTAACTTCAAGCTTACATTCTTCCCCTTTCACAACACTGCCTTCCCACTGTTCTATCTAACCTGCTCATCCGATGTAATAAGGGAAGGACCGCACCCCAGAGTAAACCATCTGCCGTCAATGCGTGCTCTCTCTCCGGCAATTCCTCTTTCCTCCTTTCTGTAATGCTGATCACAAACCCTAGACACACATTTTCTTTATGTTTGCATGCTTAGTACCTAGTACAGTGTATGGCACATAGCACGTGTTTCATTAATAGTTGTTAAAGATGTGAACTATTCATTTATAGAAGCCGTAATTTATATAGTGTGCAATTTTCTTGAATAGCCATAGTGCCTGAAGGATAGAAGCAGAGAAAGCAAATAACTGGATGGACTGGATTGAGCCAGAGTCTTTCTGTGCTAGGAGGATGTGTTGGAAAGATGAAGCAGCGAGGTAGCTAACAGTATTGGCCAAAAAAATGGATGTAATCATGGACTGTGTGATCTAGGGCAGATTTCAAAGAAAATAAAGTCTTGAAATGACATGTAGATTTGAAGAAATGAAGTGGTCTAAGGGACAGAGTAAACATAATGGAAGTGAGAGAAACCTGGAGAGAAAGGGACTGTGGTCAGAGATACGATATTGGAGTATAAGAGGGAGAGAAGTCACAAGCTAGTGCAAGAAGCAAGGAATGGCCAAAAATAAAGACTGAAGATTATAGAAAAGGTCAAACAGCTGTGAGGCATCAAAATTACAGGGCCATGTCACCAGAGTTTAGCAGGATATCCGTGCTGGAAGTTGCACACCTTTGGTGAAACAGCTGGTACTATCGCCAGATGTCACATGTCTTGAGCAACAAGAAGCTTCTCTGTGAAGGTGAAGGAGTAATAATTTATCCCTTCATTGACAAATGAGAACTTGTCAATAATGAGAACTTCTCTTATAACAGCCTGGTAGAAGCAGGCAAGATTTATACACACGATAGGACTAGAAACCACAAAGTTCTATAATGTAGTACAAGTTTTTTCAAATATTTGGAGGAACATAAAGAAAGAGGTATTGAGTATAGACCGATAGCTGTTAGGGGCCCTTATAAGGCAAGTAGTGTTAAAGGATCTGCTGTTTCTGTTCGTTCCTCATTACCTATTAATTCAGCCTATACTTACACATTGAGTTCTTGAGAACAACCTGACATGTTAGCAGAGTTAAGTTTGTGCTTCCACAGTGTCATCTTGGAGCTGTAGGAAGGCTCACTGTCTGTCTCTTGCCAGCCTGAAATGCCCTAAGGGGCCCTGTGGATTATGAAAGCCCTATTAATGAAATTTCTGTAAAGAATAAATAACATTTTAATCTCTCCCTGAGAAAGGAAGTATAGCGGGAAATGCAGGCAGCATGCTGAGAAGGAAAAAAAGTTAGGTCACAGGACACTTCATGGGAGATGAAGAAATCAGGCGAGGTGTGGAGAACGAGTACAGTAGAGAGTAGGTGGAAGATTCCAGAGGTAACTCTCACTCGCCGCTCAATGTCGTCGAGGACCTAAGTTGCTTATTCTTGTCCTCAAGGACTTGTGTTATCAGGAATGCTGGTTTAACTTTACATTGTAAATGGAAAACAATGGTTTTGACTTGACTCGATGACTACATACCATTGAAATCAAAGCAAAAAAACTAAACATGAAACAAAACAAAACCAGCTAAAGAAGTTACATAAGGTATTTGCTGCATAGCTTGGAATATAACTCAACTTCTAAATCCTGCATTGTAAAGTTAACGATTAATTTTGAGCTCGTCCACCTTATCTTTTTCCTGGTAAATATAACATATGAAATGCTCCCTCTCCTCACTCATCCCTTTCTTACTCTGCTTCCCTCTCTTATGTGTCTTTGTCTCTCATTCTTCTTCTGACTCCTCATCATCAGCCTCTCCTCTTTCTCAAACACTTGAGGTTTTAAATAAATGTTATTAAGGCATAATTGACGTACAAAAAGACACTCATTTTAAGTATACATTTTTATGAGTTTTGACAAATATGTGCACTTGTGTAACACCACAAGATATAATATTTTGGTCACCCCAGAAAGTTTCCTCATACCCCTTCTGGGGCAATCCCCCTACCTCTCACTCAAGTTAACTGCTGACATTCTGTCACTACAGGTTACATTTGTCTTCTCTTCATTGTCCTATCAGTGGAATCACACAGAGTGCACCCATTTGGACCAGCCATTTTACAACCAGCACAAAGTATTTTAGAGTCACGCGTGCTGCTGCCTGTACTAGGTACAATCCTTTTTTGCTCAATAGTATTTCATCATTGAGTACTTGGGTCGTACGGAAAGTGTACGTTTAGCTTTATAAGTAATCTCCACACTGTTTCAAAATGATGACACCACTTTCTAATCCCACCAGCAATGTGTGAATTCCACTTGCTTCATATCCTTCCCAGCTCTCCACATGGTCTGTTCTTTCAACTTTAACCATTCTAATGGATATGCACAGGTATGTATTTAATTTTTACTTCCCTAATAAGTAATTATGTTGAGTATCTTTCCATGTGCTTATTGATCATTCATTTCTCTTCTTTCTGTGAAGTATCTGTTCAAATCATTTGCCCATATTTATAGATTTATTAGATGGATTGTTTTCTTATTATTGAGTGGTTAAAGTTCTTTATGTATTATGGACACAAAGTCTTTGTTAGATAGATAGATAGATAGATAGATAGATAGATAGATAGATAAATAGATAGATAACAAACATTTGGTTTTGATTAAATTAAAAGACTTTAAAAATAACATGATTTTGGTTGTATTGTGCTTATGTAAGAGGATGGCTTTGTCTGTACTATGTACACTGTATTTTGAAATATCAGGTTGACAACTTACTCTCAAATTATCTGGGGGAAAATGTTTGTTGTATTATATTTATACATTTTCTGTAAGTTTGAAAAAATCATTAATATAGAATTTTTAAAATATAAAATAAATATATCTCAATAAACACTGGCTTTAAGAAACCTCTGTACTTCTAGCCTTAGGACAAAAACATCCAATTTTTAACATCAACTTTTTTCTCTTACACCTCCTCTGTTCAATATCGTTCTTCAAAAATATATTTAAACACCCTTACCCTAATGAATTTGACCTTGCAATACTGAGATAGTGATACTTGGTTTCAAATTTTAGTTTATGCTTTAAGAAAACATTGTATAAGGTTTTTGTTTTAATTTCCTGTAGTATATGGGTTGGTAAACTTTTCCTGTAAAGGGCCTGATAGTAAATATGTTAGGCGTTGAGAATCGTAAGATTTCTATTGCAACTACTCAACTCTGCCTTTATATGGCAGAGAATTTACTACCTACATGTGTATCATTATGGACAATATCCATATGAATGGGTATGGTTATGTTCCAAAGAAAACCTTATTTACAAAAACAAGTGGTAGGCTAGATTTTTTTACCTGGCCCATACTGTAGTGTAAACACACACACACACGTGTGCCACAAATAACAATAATAAGGAATAAAATTTAGTTTTGTCTTGCAAATTACATCTCTAACAGCTATCTCTGTACCACGGCAAAACCATTCAGATTCTATTGTTATTGAGGCAAATTTTCAGATTCAACCTCAATGTCATCCAGTTAAATTTATAGAGAAAAAAGTCTGTTGTAAGGTCACAAGCTGCAGTTAACTCGGATCAGATATGACATAAATCCTAGCTGGTCATCACAAGGGAAACTGGGTGGATCAATGTAAACTTACTAGTTCCATCAGAAAAGTAATTCTAAATGCACGTGAAGCTGTAAGAACAGCGCTTCTGTATCTGAACAACAACCCACAATCTGTAAAACTACTACTGTGAAATAATGTGTCTATTATTTAGAATGAGTCTATAAGTTTGCAAACAAATTACTCTAAACTGCTGATTTACTTTTAGAACCCAATGTTCTTTATCCATCTTTATATATCATAACACCTAGAGGCATTTAATGGGTGCACAGTAATCATTGTTTGAATTTATATGTTCTCTCATAATACTTGTGCCCAAAACTCACTGAGCATGTGACTCAATTGGTATAATACCAATTCCCTTTTGACACCCCAAATTATTTCCTCCTCCTGAGTCCCTTAATTCTCTAACTCTACCATGGTTGCTTAAATCACCTAGCAGAAATCCTAGCTTGCTCCAGAGTACACAAGAATAGATTAAGGTTAGAGCTTAGTTGGGACATCCTTGACAATTCCCTCACCTGGAGAACCCAAGATTATTGGAGACATTTCATTCCATTGTTTGTTTTTAACCTCTGTCTTTGACCTAATGCTTATTTTTCCTTCTGATAATAAACATTTATTATGTTCCAGGTATTTGTTAGCAGATATTTTTATAAGATTTATCTCTTTTGATCCTTACAATATAAAATTTCACTATTGTTAGTCCAATTTCGAATGAGGAAACCAAGGCTCAGAGAGGTTAAGCAATGCACCAGTGTTTACACAGGTGATTAGAGCCACAGTTTTGATTCAGTAAAATACAGTCCTTTGACCTAAGGAACTTTCAGATTAGTAGAAAGACACAGCCACATGCCAAAGCTAAACAATAAAGTAAAATACGTGCTATAAACAAAAGTATCCACAGAGAACGGCAGAGGCACAAAGGAGTAGCGGAGCCCACAGGGCTAAACTAAACTGAAGTTTTATAAATTTATTTTTCTTTCAATCAGCATGACTTCCAGGGCAGCATTCAACTTGGCTTTTACCCTCAGGTGTTGTGTATTGAGCAAGAGGCACTTGGAATGGGTACCAGGAAGAAAAGTTTAAATGAAAAATGAGGCAGAGGTCTAGAAGCAATACCGTGCAGGAGACGGGACGGCCGGGGTCAGCACAGGGATACAGGAGTAGAGCGTGACCCTGCGGTCCTGAAACTGGGTCTCTGATATGACGGTCCATGTTAGCGCTACTCTCTCGCCCGAGAGCTCATATGGATGCCCATTATACAGAAAAAATAAAAGTCAAAGTTATGTAGTGGCAAGTCCCACCTATCCAATGTCTTAGTTTTATATTTCCACTAATATTGGTTAAAACTGGAACATACAAATAAGGTTACACTATCGAAAATGAGGAGCCCTGTGGTTCTCAAAGACCAAGACCGAAGGTGAGAATTTTGTGCTGACACTTATAGTCACATGCTAGCCTGTTTCCTCTAAATCCTCTAAGTATCTCCTCGAGAAGCCTCTTCAACCTGCAGTGTCACCTTCTGTCAAATACTTCATGCATTTGTCACCAAAATGTTTTGGCAGAAGCATCATCTTTAGGTTTTGACATAACTCCGAAGAGAGACTTTTTCAATTATTACTAATGGAACATTATGCTCCTCTTTGGGAACTTCTGCATGAATAAAAAGGGTCATTAATGACATCTACTCTCAGCCCGGAAATCATGAGTCAGTGCTTGGTACAGGGTTTTTTTGGTTGTTTTTTTTTTAAGCACCTGGTAATTTCCCACTCCCTCACCACGGCTCCAACTCAAACAGCAAGTTATTGAGTTGAATATAATAAAGTCAGCGGTATCGATCTCCTGCAGGTGAATGCTATTTATTCTCCATTGTTTTGTTTCCCATATTACATAATAATATGTCACACACTCTTGGAGCACTTTTTACTCTGAAGCGCTTTGCCAGTTCTCTGACACTCAGTGGAAGGAACTGCTTTGTAGTCGCACCTGTGTTCATTTTCACGTGTCAAAGACTGATGCAGGCTATTGAAACAGTGTGCGAGGAGAGCCTACCTATCCAATGGGTATTGTAGGACAATTGCTAAACAATTCTTATGCCTAACGGATGGTCGATTTAACTTCCAAGCCCAGTCAAGGAAAAGGGCAATAATTTTTAAATGTGCTTAAAAGTATCCATGAAATGAGTCCCACCATTGAGCCCACACCAACCTAACCCTACATAGTTCTTACAATGTTATTAATAAATTGGCTGTCACAGCTCTTAATTCAGCTAACAATCCCCTAAGGCAGACAACTATGGTTGATTACTTAGACCAGTGGTTCTTATCCTCTTTTCCCTAATGTGTTCAAATACTCAAGACAGATGACATAAAATATGGATCAAGAATGTTTCCTGGTGATTGTAACTCTAGGCATTCCTCCCAAACCCATGAGAATTTATGAGAACATAGATGATCAGAGTGATTACAATATAACACTGGATCTACTCTACTCTAACTTACGTTTTTTAAAATGTCAACCACAAACTTTGGCCCTTTATTAGTAGTAACAGCTAGATTTGATATACCTCACAACACACTAATAATAAAACATATCACCAAAAATTGCTGGTTATAATAAAAATGATTTGCATATTACTTCATTATTGATAAAACTCATCCATTCCTTCTCTCCCCACCATCTCTAATGATACTTTTATACAGGAAAATAATAAATTGTGTTGTCTGCATGTGTAGCTATAATTTAGGCATATGAAATTATTCTAGGTATTCATGGCTTTCAATTGTTTTCTTAATAAGTATTAAAAAGAAACAAGGGATATCTTTCCAGCAAGAACAGCTCTAGGACTAACAGCAGAGTCATGTCTAGAAGATATGATACAGCATTAATAACAAGAACACAGACTCTGGAGCAGATTTCCAAGATTTGAATCCTATTTCCATCACTTATCTGCTGTGTGACCTTGGTCAACTTATTTAACCTTCTGTGCCTCCCTTTCCTCACCTGTAACATGAGGGTTATAAAAGTACACACCTTACAAATTTGTTGCATGGATACTATGGAAAGCACTTGGAACACCACTTTATATGTAGTAAGCATTCGATAAACGTGGACTACTTTTGTTACCCTACCATAGTTAAAAGCAACTACGAAAGAATAGATGATGTTAATGGAGTTTCATATCTTCTGTAATTTTATTTGAAGATCTCAAACACCTGCAAATGGTGACTTCTTTTATGAAATGGAAACATGAAAAAATGAAAGTTGAAGATTATACTTTTCTTTCTTGAATTTATTCCCCATTTTATAATCAAAGAATAACTCTATGGTTAAATACAGTTGTTTGAGGTTAAAGAGACAAGTTGAATCAAAGTGGTTTATAGTTTGTTTGTTTACTAATTTTATACCATTTCTGGATGTGCTTTATGCACTATGAGAAAAAGATTGTCCTGAAAGTTGTAATTTCCAGGCCAAATAAGATAAGTAAAACATGATATTCACAACATATATACATTACATACATGTAGCATGTAAATAAAACTTAATACCTCAAAATGTGCAATAGATGACATATCAGTTAGGAATAATGATTTTTACCTCCTATTAAGAGAGATTAGAAATAAGTGTGGTTTAAACAAGATAAAAGTTTATTCCCTATCTGTCTAGGCCAATATATAGGCTTCAAGCTCCAGAGTCATCATCAGGAACCCTTCAATCTCCCTGTTCCACCATCCTTGGCATGTAGCTTCCATGCTCAGTGGCACCTCCTAGACAGAAGCAACTGCTGGGACTACAGCCATTATTCTCTCATTCAAAGCAAGAAGCACAGAAAGTATAGAAAATTCAAATAAGTTTCAGCCAATTGTGTAACCTTCCTTTAAGGAGCTTTCTCAGAAGACTAATTTAATGTCTTCCACGTACATCTCATTGGTCATAACTCAATCATGTGATGAGGTCACACCTAGATACAAGAGAAGCTGGGAGATGTAATTTTTTGGTTGGGCTCTTTTTCATCCTAAGTAAATTCGGATTCTGTTACTAAGAAAAAAAAAGAATATGGGGTATTGAGCATACAACTTATAACCTCTGCCACATTCAAGTTGCTAAGAAGTTGACAAAAATGTGAATTTCTGTTTATCAAATTTTATGTTTACAATTTCTGTTTTACAATTGTATATATTCCAACTATAGATATAAACAGATAAGTGAAAGTTTTTGGCAAAATATATTTAATGAATATTAATTGAGCCACTAATACATGCATTATATTATGGTAGACACCAGAAATACAAAGGTAAATAAAATAGTAACTTCTCTCAATTTGCTTAAAATTCAGAGAAGCATGTGAACAAATCAACTGCCAATTATAATAAAAATTGTTAAGCAAAATTTTTAGTTGGGAACTCCACTTCTACCAAGACAGCAGTAGGAGTTCCATGGCTATAAAACTGGATCCCCGCAAAAAAGTTATCCTCACCCCCAGCCACAGAGTCATGGCCTGGAGAACTTGTCTGGGAGAAGAAGCAGTCCATGAAGGAGATAGCTCCTATTATCTTTCCAAAGAAATTGACTTCATTTGCAGCAGACGTGGAGAGGTTCAAGCCTAAGGACATTCTCAAAAATAGCAGAGGCTTTGGTGAAAGGCAACTGGTAGAATATTGGTAGACTCGTTGAAAGTATAGAGTACACAGTAATCCAACTAAGCTAACAGACAGAACTGGGATGAGAAACAGCTAGAAAGAGCCCTCCTGGGGTCAGAACAAATTTTGAACATGGACCTCAGGAACTATCTGCTCAAAGGAGCCCAAATCTGATGCTCTAGGGCATTGTTGAAAGCAATAGAGCAATCAGCCAGCAATTACTGAGGCTTAACAGCTGGATGTAGTCAGAAAAACAGCCAAGAGATCCCGACAAAAATCACTATCATCCCAGAGTGACCGTGGGAGTATCCAAGGCTGTGCACCCCACCATAAAGCAGCATCAGAGTCTTCACGTTGTGGAGGGGAAGTAGACTTAACTGAAATATAATAATTCCAATAGTCACTAAACAAATAAAAAAGCAATGAAAATAATAAGTTCTAGAGAGAGGGACAAGTAACCAGAGTTGCTATATATATTATCTAAAATGTCCGGTTTCCAATAAAAATATATGAGACATGCAAAGAAACAG
The DNA here is from genome assembly GCA_963575035.1 of Avahi laniger. NCBI lineage: Eukaryota > Metazoa > Chordata > Mammalia > Primates > Indriidae > Avahi > Avahi laniger. The sequence continues at coordinate 3,883 of CAUYSK010079207.1, read as the reverse complement.
GAAAATATGATGATTATACCAAAAATAAAGCAGGCAAAAGAAACTGTAAGAGCAACAGATATTTAGTTTAACATGCAAAGATCTGAAAGTTGCCGTGATAAATGTGTTCAACGAATTAAATGAAACCATGATAAAAGAAGTAAAGGAAGGTATGATGACAATGTCACATCAAGTAGATAGTATCAATAAAGAGATAGAAATTATAAAAAGGAATTCAAAGAAAATCCTGGAATTGAAAAGTATAATAATTAAAATTAAAAATTTACTAGAAGGGGCTGGGCTCGGTGGCTCACACCTGTAATCCTAGCTCTCTGGGAGGCCGAGGCAGGCAGATTGTTTGAGCTCAGGAGTTCGAGACCAGCTTGAGCAAGAGCGAGACCCCATCTCTACTAAAATTAGAAAGAAATTAATCAGACAACTAAAAATATATAGAAAAAATTAGCCAGGCTGGTGATGCATGCCTGTAGTCCCAGCTACTCAGGAGGCTGAGGCAGAAGGATTGCTTGAGCCCAGGAGTTTGAAGTTGCTGTGAGCTAGGCTGATGCTACGGCACTCTAGCCCTGGCAAAAGAGTGAGACTCTGTCTCAAAAAAAAAAAAAATTTACTAGAAGGGTTCAACGGTGGATTAGAACTGCCAAAAGAAGGAAATAATTTGTGAACTGGATGATAAATTGATAGAAACTATGCAATCTAAAGAACAGAGAGAAAAAAAAGAAGAAAAGTGAATAGCACCTCAGAGAAAAGTAAGACATCATTTAATACACTAATATATGCATAATGGGATTACCAGAAGGAGAAGAGACAGAGAAAGGAGCTGAAAAAAATGTTCAAAGAAATAATGTCTGGAATCTTTTCATATTTATTGGAAAACATTAATCTGCATATCCTGGAAGTTCAATACACTCCAAGCAAGGTAAACACAAAGAGATTCACAAACATACATATTATACTAAAAATGCTAAAATTCAAAAGAGAAATTCTTGAAAGCAGCAAGGGAAAAATGACTCATCACTTACATGAGATCCCAAATAATATTAACAGCTGCTAAATTTCCACCAGAAATAATGGAGGACAGAAAGCAGTAGGATAACATATTCTAAGTACTCAAAGAAAAGAACCAAGAATCCTATATCCAGCAAAGATATCTTTCAAAATTAAATATAAAATAAATATATTCTCATATAAATAAAAAATGGGAGAATTTATTGCTAAGCCCATCTTGTAAGAAACACTAAAGGAAGTTCTTCAGGCTGAAAGCAGGTAATCCCAGACAGTAATTTGAATGCACACACACACACACACACACATACACACACAAAAGAGCACTAGTAAAGATAATTATGACATTATAAAAGTCAGTACAAATACATATCTTCACCTTTATTCTTTAAACTGATTTCAAAAGTAGTTATAAAAAACAATATACATAAAATATATTTTGGGCCTATAACACATAAAATATGGAATATATGTGTCAATAACAGTATAAAGGAGGTGGGTGGGAGCTAAGGTATATTGAGCTAAAGAAATTACCACAAATGGTAACTTGAATCTACAGGAACAATTGAAGAAAACCAAAAATGATAACTAAGGGTGATATTTTAAAAAGCATAAATGTATACTTGCTTTGGTTTTGGCTCTCATCTTATTTAAAAGTCATAAAATTGCATAAAGTAATAATTATAATAATGCATTGTTGAGTTTATAACATTTATAAAAAAAATGACAGATGTATATCCAGTTATACCAATAACATTAAACATGAATGCATTAAACATCCCAACCAAAAGGCAGAGGTTGTCAGACTGAAAAAAAAAAAAAAAAACTACATACTATCATGCTGTCTATAGGAGACACACTTTAGATTCAAAGATGCAAATAGAATGAAAATAATAGAATGGAAAAGATATATTATGCAAATAGCAAACACAAAAATATCTGAAGTGGTTATAATAATATCAAACAACATAGACTTTAAAATGTAAAAGTTACTAAAACTTAAAAAGGACTTTTAAAATGATAAAATGTTCAATCCATAATTATTCCACAATTATTACATGCATATTCATTTACAATATAATGATTATAAACATATTTGCACATAATAAGAGAGTACCAAAATATATGGAACTACAGCCATTATTCTCACATTCAAAGCAAGAAACACAGAAAGGGTGGGAAATCCAAAATTGTTTTATCAATAAGGCAGAAATAGATAGAAATGGAGGAAGAGAAAAAGAACTGAGCAATAATAGTGGAGACTTCAATACTTCCCTTTCAATAATAGATGTAATTACTAGGCATAAGATCAACAAAGAAATAAAAGACTTGAACAACACTATAAAAGAAATAGACCTAACAGAGATCTATAGAACACTGCATCCAGAATAGCAGGATACATATTTTTCTCAAGTGCTTGTGAAACATTCTCCAAGACAGAACACATGCTAGGCCAAAAAACAAAATGCAACAAATTTAAATGGATTGGAGTCCTTTTAAAAAATAGCTCTCTAAGACATGTTCTCCAACCATAATGGAATGAAATTAGGGCTTAATAACAGAAAGAAATGTGAGAAAGTCTTAACTATGAAAATTAAACAGCATACACCTAAATAACCAATGAGTCAAAGAAGAAATAAAAATGGAAATTAGAAAATACTTTATAATGAATGAATATGAAGACTCAATATACCAAAATATGAAACATAGCTAATGAAGATTTTAAAAGAAAATTTATAGATGTAAATGCCTATATTAAAAAAGAAACATCTAAAATCGATAACCTAAACTTTCACCTTAATACACAAGAAAAAAATAGTAAACTAAACCAAAAGCAGAAGCAAACAAAAAAAGGAAATAATAAACATTAGACCATAAAGCAAAGAAATAGAATAGAAAAACAGTAGCGAAAAAATCTATAAACAAAATCTGATTCTTTGAAAAGATCAAAAAAATTGACAAATCTTTAGCTAGATTAGCATAGAAAATAAATGACTAAAATTATTAGAATCATAAATGAAAGAGGAGACATTATTACTACCTTTATAGAAATAAAAAGGATCATAAAGTAATACTATGTACAATTGTATGACAAATTAGATAACTTTAATAAAATGTCTAAATTCCTAAAAATGATGCAAAGTACCAAAACTGACTCACAAAGAGTCAACTTAAATAGACCTATAGCAAGTAGAGAGATTGAGTAAATAATCAAAAAACTACTCATAAAAAAAAGCCCAGATTTAGATGATTTCACAAATGATTCCTACTACATCCTTTAAAAATAATTAATACCAAATGTTCCAAAAATTAGGAGCGGGAACACTAACCGACTCAGTTGTTAGTGAGTATCAGTATTGCCTAATACCAAAATCAAACTATCACAAGAAAATTATAGACAAATATCTTATGAAAATAGATGGAAAATTTTTTGACAAAATACAAGCAAACCAATCTAGCAACATATGAAAAGAATCACACATCATGACCAACTGGGATTTATCCCAGGAATGCATGTTTGCTCTAACATCTGAAAATCAATAAATGTAATACATCAATAGAATTTTTAAAAAATGATCATCTCAGTAGACACAGAGAAGCTGTTGGACAAAATCCAACATTCTTTCATAAGAAAAACACTCAACAGAATAGAAACAAATGTGGACTTTCTCACCCTAAGAAAGGGAATCTGTAAAAACCCACAGTTAACATCACACTTAATAGTGAAATAGTAGATAATTTCCCCTAAGATCAGAAACAAGTCAAAGATCTCCACTCTAATCTACATTGTACTAAAGATTTTAGACAGGAAAACTAGTCAAGAAAAAAGAAATAAAAGGCATCCATATTGAAAATCAAGAAGCAAAATTCTATTTACAGAAAA
>CAUYSK010079205.1:0-17668 GCA_963575035.1 Avahi laniger | reverse complement strand
AACTGTAGCAGCTCAAGAGCTGAAAAATTGAAGAGTCTGGGAAAGGAAAGGCACATGCTAAAGGAAGATGAGAGAAATCACCAAGAATCAACATCCCCTATTCATAATTTTGCCACAAACCAGCCCTCTGCATAATTTATCCCTGCAAAAAATGCAAACCTGTTTGCCTTCAGCAAACACTACATTTCTATGTTCAAACAATAAGCAAAGCATTTCTAAATGATAAAAGTTGGAGACACGTCTTATTTTCTCCTGCTTACTTAGCACTTTTCTGAGAGATCAATGAAAAGCCACTGTATTTGATCAACTTTGGAGTTGTCCTCTGAAAAGGGACAATTAATCAATCGATTAATTAATTAATTAATCCAATTAATCAGGGTGTTTCTTTCCACTCCGCAGCTGCTCCGTTGACCCAATGGTGTCCAAAATGGCATTTGCAGATCATTGTATTTCCAGGTCCTCAATTTCCACACACTCTTGTCACTCGGTCTTCCTGATGATGTGCCTGTGGTTCTCTTTTATAACTGCCTTCTCCTTCCTCACAAAAGACAAACATTTCACCCACTCAGAATCTTTTTTTTTTTTTTTGAGTATCTGGATTTTTTTTTTTATTTCAGCATATTATGGGGGCACAGATGATTAAGTTAAATATGATGCCCTTGCCCCCCCCCGCCCCCTCAAGTCCGAGCTTCAAGTGTGTCCATCCCGCGGGAGGTGTGCATCGCACTCATTGTTTGTGCATATGCCCGTCCCCCCCCTCCCTCGCCCCCCCCCACTCAGAATCTTAACACAGTCAGTAGCTCACAGATGCCAAAACTTCTGAGGCACCAAATGAAAAGAAAAAAAAAAAAAAACATTTTCAAATGTCAGCATCGGTGTGGAGAAAATGAATTATTCCAATGACAGTGTAACAAAACCTTTTGCAAATCAGGTGGTTTCAAATTCTTTGCTTTTGGCAGAATTGAAGGAGGACCAAAATCAATTTGTTAGCTGACAGATCATTACAATTAATCTTGATAAAATGACTTATGTGAATTTTGGCATTTATTGTAGGAAAAATAAAATCAAATAACTGAGTGAATACTGATCTAATATCACGCTGAATAGTATTGCTATAACAAACTTCTTCCATTCCATTTTTATCTACTTTTTTGCATGGACAAGATTTATCAGGACTTATGCATTTAAAAATTAACAGAAATAAAATTGATGCTAAATCCTGTTTCATCCTAGCAATAAATAGTATCCATAGATACATGAATTTATTGGGAAAAGATCTGCCCCATTGATATGTTTAATAAAATTTGCATTTTATGCAAATAATTATCAAAATTTGTAAGTATTTATTTTGTTTTGATTAACCATACAATAAAAATATTATAATGATAATGTAATCCAGGAGAATGTTTTTAAATATTTGGAGCCTTATGGTCACAGGAAATTAATTTTTAAAAGCTTTTACTAATGGATTGGTATCTTTTTAAGAGGTATGTAATAAGTGATCCATAAAGGACGTAAACCATAAAGCTATTTATATTATGACTTCTCAAAGAAAAATGGGATGGAAATTATAGGTCTAGAAGAAAAAGAGAGATATAAAATTTTCAACTGTTAAGAAGAGCTTATTCAAGTATTTTAACACAGATTATTATATTTTAACAGATAATTGCATTTGTATGCCATTGAACACATTTTAAAAAGTGATACAGTTATTTTATTTTAATATGTCGATATTTATAATACAATGGCAATTGTATCATTTGCAAATATTTCCCTTATAATAAAAATTTTCAATGTGAATTTAAAAATGTGCAAGATAGTTATAGTTTTTCAAAATTCTCTTAGACGTAAAAGAGTAAAATTGTTTGATACTACTGCATTCTCCAATGGTGGAGCAATTCTGTGGCATGGTGAGCAGGTTATAAGCAAGTCTGCAAAGAACCATAAGGATTGAAGGTTCAGGACCATTGGAACCAGTTGTTCTTCCACCGTCCATCCAAAATGCCAGCATATTCTCACTGGTATCCAAAAGATTGTATGAGAGTCCTCTTTCCAGTACTTAATTGACATTTCCACTTCATTATCAAAGGATGAGCAGTATTTCACTGAATCTTCTCTGAAGTTATTTACTCGTTTTAATTTTTGTACAATATTATCATCACTAACAATGTGTCACGTAGAGATGTGAGCCCTTAGAGGGAACAAAACACTCTCCAAAGAGTCCCTACTCCCAGCCCAGCCACCACTAGCTGAGTAAACTTAGGTAACTCTGGTAAACGCTGCAATCTGTCTTTCAAACTGTAAAAGGAAGAAATTAATATTTGCCTTGCCTTTTCACTGGGCTTTTATAGGAAAAGATGTTCTACTACTTCTTACTAGACTGTAAAGATTTATGTAAAACTGAAGTCTTATTATTGTTTAATAAAAAATGATTATTGATTATTTACTATGCCTCCAGCACTATGCCAGACACTACTGGGAAATAAAAATATATGATTCAATTTTCATCCTTAAGGAGCTTCCAAACTAGTTGCAGGATATGGGGGTGAGAAGGACATTTGTACAATAGGAATAAAAGCACATCAAATAGAAAGCAATACTGCTGGTCTGACATTCATCTTGCCTATTTTATTCTTCAATAACGGAGACTATTCTCCGGCTAATACCAGTTAAGCTCTCAGAAACACATCCCATGAATTTAAGAATACTTTTTTGCCTTTCGATTCAAATATGAACTGTAAGTAAAAGAGACCTACATGCTCTTTTACCATCACAACTTCGCCCAAATTAAAGAGACTTAAACATAGGCAAGCTCGGTTTTTTCAGCTTGTGCATATATTTGTGTATTATTTGGAAGCTTTGAGCATTTTATGAAGAGGGAAACTAAACGAAAATGAAGTATTGTTTATAGAGGGTATTCCCCTACAGTAAAAAGTCAAATGAAGCAAAATAAAATTTTGCGATTGAGAAATTATACAACTATGCAATGAATTTCAGACAATATGGCAGAACGGCAGTTTAATTCATGGAGAGAAAGGCAGTGTGGCCAGAACACTGGGCACTATGGTTTGAACGTGTCCTGCAAAAAGTATGTGTTGGAAACTTAATCCTCAAGGCAGCAGTGTTAGGAGATGGGGCCTGGATAGGAGGCGTTTCGATCATGAAGGCCCCATCCTCATCACAGATTCATGACAATTATAAAGGAATTGAGGTTCAACCTCTCTCTCTCTCTCATGCATGTGATGCCTTCCACTGTGTTATAACACAGCAAGAAGGCCCTCACTAGATGTGGCCCCTCAATGTTGGACTCCCCAGCCTCCAGAACTGTGAGCCAAATAAATTTCTGTTCACTATAAATTACTCAGTCTGAGATATTCTGTGTTAGCAGCATAAAAGGGACTGAGATGGTGGGAGACAATGTCGCAGAACAGGCCTGAGCCAAATCAAGTAGACCTTGTAGGCTGGGGTATGGAGTTTGACTCTTATTCTAAATGTATTGGGAAGCCATTGCAAGGTTTTAAGCAGGGGAATAATATTATTTCATTTATGTTTTTAAAAGATCATCTGGCAGCTTTGTAGCTATGGAAACTGTGAGGATATTCTGATCCTAAATAAAGAACAGGCTCAACAAAGGGAAGGTCAAGGGGAGAGGTGAGAGGCAAAGTGGAGCAAGGGAAGAGATGCTGAGAGAACTGGCTCTGAAATAGGCTACATGGCCAGTCTGCGCACAAAAACCACAAAGCAGTCTGTCCTTAGAAATGAATCTTCTTTCTTTACCCCTTTTTCTCCCTTACCCTAGATTCCCTGGGTACCCACTGCCCTCATCTGTCTTCTAGCTGGCTAAATGTCTACACTACTGTGTATGCATAATGGGTCAAATAATCGATAATTTCTTCCAGCACTTCCACTTAAAAAAAAGTTATTCCATCAATGAGGTTCGTTTCACCTAGATATTAGAAGGGAAGCAATCTGATTCTGCTAACACTAAGATGACAGTATTCTAACAATTCTAGGTATATAAACATTTTTTATAACTTGCTAAAACACATGAATAGCAATTGAGAACGTTTATACAACTATGCAATGAATTTTAGACAATATGGGAGAATGGCAGGCAGGTATAAGGCAAGAGTATGAGGAGGGACACTCTGTATGTATAATTCACCCCTGTAAATTACAGTATCTAGGATAGCACCTGGTATGTAGGTATTTAAGAAAGAATGAATTAATACGTTTTGTACAATGGAGTACATTTTTGTCCTTTTTTGAAAAATAAGATCACTTCTTCTCCTTATTATGTCATCAATCAATTCAGTATATTTCTCTACTTTTGATCCCAGAAAATAAATGACAGAAAAGTGTAATTAAAGAAATTAACTGTTCTGCCAAAAAAGAAAGTTATCAGTGCCTGAACAAATTCACCTAACAATCTCACATAAGAACAAGGTCAGCTAACACTATTCTATGCCATTGATAGCTAAGCCTAGTGACTCAATAAATTCCAAGTTTAAAATGTGAAGCAAACTATAGTGCTACTATTTTTTAAGAGATGAAGAGATAAATAAGGAGAAGGAGTTAGGCTGCAAAAAATATTTAATTAAATTAGCATAATGGTCTGCAATGTACAAGGCACTGTGGGGAAGGGAGAAGATACTCCAAATTCATTTGGAGATTAACTGTATATTTAGACAGCCCTGATCATCTTGCAATGACCTGTTCAGACAGTGCTTATATTTCGAGAGACACACGGATTCATATAACTACTTATCAGCCAATTCTTGTCATAATTACAGACTCAGACCAGATGCTTGTTATTCCTACCAAGATACTTTACGGCATCACATGGTGCAAATCAATAGGACAGTAGCCCATGTTTGGAGGTGTTTCCAAATATAACCACTCCTCATTTTTCAGTACCATCTGGCAATAAGGAAAGCCATAAAAATAAATTTTGACCTACCTGAACTTATGTTTAAATGCTAAAATATGTTTTGTTTATTTTCTAATATATTAAAACATTTGATGGTTCTCCAATAGAGGATATGGTCATCGTTGGAGCTTTTTTCGATTTGAATCATGATCATGAATATCATTTATTTATTGCAAAATCCTCAGGGACAAAGTATGAGGGATAATTTCCCCTCTATCATTACCTCTAGAGTAGCCTTTTCCCCCATTTGACAGTAGCTGCAGGGAGTAGACGATCCTTTTTCACACCATCTACTTTGCTGCTTTTAATCACCGATAAACTAAGAAACCATGTTTGCCGCTGATACTTGTATATACACAGACACACACATATGCGTGCACATACACAATAGATTCAAAATAATAGTACTAATATTATTACAACATGAGTACTCAAAACAGTTTAAGAATTTGGTTTTTTTTTGGAAGTTTGTTTTGGCCTTAGCATACATCCCACCAGGAGTGTTCTGTTTTAAAATCACTTGACATAATTCCTATCTATATAATTAAGCCAGCGATGCTAAATGTAGTTACATTTTAGATTCATTTTGCTTTGGATTTTAGGAACTTTATTCCCTTTATTTTTGCTCTATAATTACATAAAATAGTCACATGTTTCCAGAGTTAAATTTACAAAACAGAGGCCTCTAGTTTGTATTCCAATTTCCTGTATCCTATTCTCTCTCCCTCAGTAACTTTTTTATTAGTTTCTTATTTGTCTTTTTAATTTTTTACTCTTTTTAGAAAACTGTTTATTTTGGAATAATTTTAAGCTTTCAGAAAAGTCACAAAGATCGTATAGAGAGGTCTATGTACCCTTCACCCAGCTTCCCCGGATGCTGACATCTTGTATAACCATGATGTAATAATACATTTGTCAAAAATGAGTAAGGTCACATTGGCACAATACTATCAACTAAATTATGAAATTCTTTCAGATTTCACTAGTTTTTCCATTAATGTCCTCTTTCTGTTCTGAGATCCAGGATATCTCATTGCATTCAGGCCATGTTTATGAAAATAAGCTAGCATATATTTTAATTTTATATTTATATGCCGTATTTCTTAAACAAATGTGGCATACTATACACATTATGTCTTCACTTTGCTCTTTCAAATTAATGGCATATCTTGGAAATCATTCCATATCAGTATATATAGTTATTCCTTTTTATACTAGTTTATATTTGATTGTATAGATATGCCATAGTTTGATTAAAGTCTTGTATACATAAAAATTGTAATTGTTCAATAAATAATAAATTGAATCACTGTGGAGAAATTTTTTGAATAATAAAATTGTGGCTTGCTAAAAGGCATTCATGTCTATAGGGTAAAGATTAAAAAGACCAAAAGAAGTGATTAAATGGTTAAACCTTACAATAAATAAAAGTAGATACCACAAACGCCATTACTGAACAAATACAAGCAACATCTTTAAGATGTTACTACTTTTTCCCTTTACTGCACATGGACCTATTCTTAGAATAATGTTTTTAAGTACATATAATAAAATACATGAAATTTAAAATGAAACCATTATAATAAAAAGTACTTATCAAATCACTAAATAAATTGTGACATAGTAAGATGTGTGCATCTTTATTAATTCATTAAATAACAAGATCTAGAGGCAGTCTAATAACTATCATAACTTCACAGTAGTCATGAACATAAATCATGCTTCGAGATTTCTGCAACTGGTCTAATGTTACATGGAAGTATCTATGACTTCTATTGGTGACAAAGTCACTGGTATTGCCAATATTTCTGTGATTTGTAACCTACATTTGTAATTGAAGGAAATGCTAAATTTCAGTTAAAAGTTAATGAAAATAAAGATGTGATTTTTCCTCATCTAAGTTCACAGACACCCCTGAATTCTACCTGTGGATCTCAAGTTAAAAACCTCTGCCTTAATGTCAGGAAAGCACAGTGAAAGACAGTACTACCAAGTATTTTGCACATTTGCTTTATGAAGAGAAGCAGGAAACTAGAGTTTATTGAACATCTACTATTTGCCAATACTTTCTCTCTCTCTTTCTTTGTCTTTAAATATATAAATATTTATATATATATTTATAAATATATATAAATAATATAACTATAAAATATATGTTATAATATATACTATATATAAAAATTATATACAAATATAATTATTTTGTAGCATTCAATCCTCATCCTCACAAGAGGATGAGTCTAACAGAGTTTTAGTAACTTGCCAACAATTACAATTAGTAAAGACAGGATCAGAAATCAAGGCCTGTATGGTTTCCACTATATCATGAAGCTTAATACAGTAACTTATCAGAAGTGTTTGTATTTCAAAAGAGGAAGCCTACAGAAAACGATGTTAGAAAGAAAAGGAAGAAAGGGAAGGCGGAAAGAATTGCTTTAGTGGTAAAATTTCAGACATTTGAAATGAGCCAGAAAGGATGTTCTTTTGGAGTTTTTCTTAAATTTCTTCAGATTACTTTGGTATTCCAAACATGTATAAAAGCAGCTGCATGCACTATCTTTGGTTAACTTCCACGAGAATGGCTTGTATATTGCCGACACTCTTGATATATTTCAATTAAAGGAATAAAATACACATAGAATAATAAGGTAACTCTTGATACTATCTCTCTGTGATCACTGCCATGGTTTAGTCACATTTATTTACTAGGCTGTTCCTTAGTGCTGTGTTAGAGCAAAGTTGTATACTTAGAACTCAGACATTCCAAATGGCGAAACTTCAAAAGCTAGAGTTATGAAACACAGGACTGGATACTCACTGAGTATTGGAATGGTGCCCTGTGATTACCACATGAACATCTCCCCTGGATATAGCTGAGTCAGCGCCCACTGTGCCTCCCAGGTATAGTCACGCCTGTACTCACAACTTTTGTTCCAGAAGTGAATGCCTGATATAAACCTTCACCTAAGCAAGTGAGCTGGTACAGTACTGGGTGATGCAGCACCACTTTTATCAAGAAATAGCCACAATATCCTCTTCAGAGCTAGTTTGCGAAACTAATGTTGCTAATCCATTGGGTTATTAAGCACCAAAAAGATCATTTATTTTGCAAAACCCTTAGTCTTCCTTTTTTCATTGCTTACAACATTATTTTAGCAGCCAAAATGTTTGCATAATAGGTATTTTGCAGACCGCTTCAGTTCATAGTTGAATTTTTTAAGCCCATGGGGTAGTTAGCTTGGGAAAATCTTTTTGTCCCAGGCTTATTATATGTCCAGATTGAATTGTAGCCTGTTGATTTCAGTCTTTGCATCCAATAAAGAAAAATCTCCAGGGAAAAAAGTATAGTTCTGTCCATTGGCCGAGTCAAAATGAGCAGAGCTGTCTAAAATCATCATAGAAAGTCTCCCCGCCAACTGCTTCACACTCTTTTCTCTGGCTGCTATTTATATCTTGAATTTGTTTCAGGACACATGGCCCTGTGTCAGCAGCTCACCCTACCACTCTGCAGCCTCCTCTGTCTCATCGACATTTCACATTTCTCTCTCTTGTGGTCGATTGTTTGCAAACATAGTCATGATTCCTCCCAACTCACAAGCCCTTCAGCAGTGTGACTTTGCCCCTCTTCTCGTTGAGAGATGGAATCTATTTCTCCTCCACTTGAATCTGGGCTGACCCTATGACTTGTCAAAGTGACACTGTGTGACTTCAAAGGCTAAGCCTAAGAGGACTTGCAGCTTCCATTTCTCTCCCCTGGATCCCTGAGAATACATGCTGTGAAGGAGCCTCATCTCGCCAAGTGGAGGATGAGAGACCACGTGGAGGAGAACCAGGTTGCCCCAGCTAACTGCCAGCATCGACTGCCAGAAGCATTAGAGAGGACACCTTGGGCTGCCAGCCCTACTGAAGTCATCATACAGCTGCAATCACGTGATCTCAGGCAAGATCAGCAGGAGTACCATCTAGATTGTCAAACAAGAGGATTGTGAAAGAGAATAAATAGTTGTGTTTAAACTAGGGAGTTGGGGTGGTCTGCTACATAGCAATAGATAACTGGAAAGCCCTCCTTTAGCAAACTTTCCTCAACAAGTCATCCAGCACTTTATCTCAATTTTTTCAAGAGAAAAAAACCTCAGTCTTTACTAATATACCATTTTTTTTCACATAATGGTTGCATTTTATGCCTAATTTTGGTCAGCCAAAGGTAAAGATTTGACCATTCCTTGATTGGGAAATTCCCCAAATTGCTATCTGTTCATAAACAAATGGGAAAATATTCACTGTGTGTTTGAGACACAGAGAAGAATCAAAGCACAGACACTGAAGTGAGGAAGACCTAGACTGCAGTGGTAGCCCCGCTGTTTTGAAGGATTGCACTAATAGGAATTCACAGAAGTTCTTCCCAGTATGTAGAGGGTCCTCTTTCTACCTAAACTAACCAAAGGGACTTTTGTAGAGCTGGGCTGTAGGGACTGCCCAGCCTAAGTCCTGTATTTCCTATTCATTTTTTTCCATTACCATTCTTGGTAGGTATTTTTTTTTTTTTTTTTAGCTTCATAGTTCACATGTTACCAATACTTAGGAAAGAGATTATTTACCAGGGCTCTATTATGCTACCTATAAACCTCCTAAATGGTAGGCCAAATTTGGTAGCAGAAGATATATTGCTTTAATTAGGTTCTCAAAGAAGTCTTTGACACGACTGCCCCCTGCAAGAAAGAATAAGAAATACTGATTTAAAGAACAAAGTGTCACTTAAAGCCAAAGATTTTTTTAATAGCACTTATTTAAATGTTTCACATGAAAAGTAATAACTCAAATATACACAAACAAAATACATAAATTTTTAAAGGAATAAACCAGTACAAAAGGGACTTTTTGTGCGAATAACAAGTAGATAAATTACACATCTCAGAACATCTGGAATCTTAAAAATATAGGCTAATGTTTAAAAATAAATTCTTCCGGGGCCTTCCTCTTTGAGGAAGATGGAGTAGATCTTCTTTTCCCTTTTCCTCCCAGTAAATACAACTGAAACCCTGGATATTTACATGAAACTTACATAAGGAGACTGAAAGGTGAGGAGAAGTCACATGGGCTAGAGACCATAGCATCCAAGTAACAATACAGTAATGAGGTCACTGCATTTTCTTATTGCCTCATGTATCCGAGCCTTACAGCTAAAGAAGTCGACAACCCAGAAACATCAAGGAAGCAAAAATAAAGCAACAACAACAACAAAATGAAAGCCTGTTTTCTCTAGTCAAAGGTCCTGGAAAGGGGCAGAAGATGTTTAGAAAATAGCCACTCTTTACTCCAGCCAAACACCATAGCCACCCCCTGTCCACCACAAAAGCCAAGTGAGAAGCCACCTTTGCCTGGCTGTAATAAGGCACCCCAACACCTCCCATTGTGGCAGTAGATTAGGGAACAGGGACCTTCTTTCTCTGTTGAGCAGTAATGAGCCAGCCCACACACACCCGTATGGTGTCCATGGAGACTACATGGGGAGTATAGACTTCTACCCCAACCCAGCAGGAATGAGGTACCCACTGGAGTGGTGTCAGAGGAGCCCTAATGGAGAGTCAGGACTTCTATCACTCTCCAGAAGAAATGAGGCCACTCCTCTCCCAATGTTGTCAGCAGTAGCCAGGTAGGGAGCAGTAAGAAGGCACTCCTACTCTTTCCAGTTAGGAAGGGATCAGTGAAGACTAAAGGGGATCTGGAACTCCCATCCCCGCCCATTAGTGACAAGAAGAACATTGCTTTGGGCATCAATATACCCAGATTGAGGAACCTGGGTGGACTGCTGCCCCCACCTGGTAGTAATAAGGTGGCGTCCCTCCTTCCCTTGGTGTCAGAGAAAGCCATCTCAAATAGAGATTTCAATAAGATCTAGAGTCCCATAACATAGTACCCAAAATGTCTAGGTTTCAGTTGATGATTATTCATTATACCAAGAGCCAGAAAAGTCTAAAACTGAATGAAAAAAGATAGTTAACAGATGCCAATAAGAAGAGGATAGAGATCTTAGAATTACGTGAGAAAGATTTTAAAACAGCCATGATAAAAATACTTCAATGAGCAAGTGTAAATACACTTGGAAAAATAGAACATCTCAGCAAAGAAATAGAAAAAGTCCCCACAAAGAAGTAGAAGATGTAAATAAGGACCAAATGGAAATTTTAGAACTGAAAAATATAATAACTGAAATAAAAAAAAAAAAACTCAGTGGATGGACTAACAGCAGAATGGGGACAAAAGAAAGAATCAGTGAATCAGAAGACAGAATAATAGGAATTACCGGGCTGAACGACAGGGAGAAGACAGACTGAAGTAAGTTAATAGGACATGGGGGACCTACGGAACTCCTGCAGGAGTGAAAAAGGGGGTGGAGATGGAGAAGTGCTTAAACAAAAAATACTCAACTGAAAACTGCCCAAATTTGGCAAAATACAAAAACTACAGATTCAAGAAGATGAGCATGCTCTAGACATGCACATCATGACAGATAATAATAGTCAAACTTCAAAAACTAAGAAGTCTTGAAAGCAGCAAAAGAGATGCACCCTATATGTGAAGGACAAACAATTCAAATGATGGTGGATTATTAATTTAAAAAACATGGAGACCAGAAGGAAATGGCATACCATTTCTCAAGAGCTGGGGGGGGGGGGAGGGACCAAAAAAAACTCTCCCCAGCCAAAAACCTTGTATCTCATGAAAATATTCTTCAAGAATATAGTGGAAATCAAGACATTCTCAGCTGATGGAAAACTAAGAGAATTTGTCACCAGCAGATCTACTCTAAAAGAATCGTTAAACGAAGTTCTCTAAACAGAAAAGAATTTATATTAGAGGGAAGCTTGGAACATCAGGAAGAAAGAACATGGTAAGCAAAAATATGGATAAATACAACAGACTTCTCTTCAGTTTTCTAAATTATGTTTGATGATTGAAACAAAAAGTATAACACTATCTGATGCGATTCTAAATGTATGTAGAGAAAGTATTTAAGACAATTATTAATGTATTGTAAATGGGGGAGGATGATGAAATCTAAAGGGAGGTTAGATTTCTATACTTCACTTGAAGTGGTAACACAATGACACCAGTAGATTATGAAGAGTAATGTATACATAATGCAATATCTAGATTATCAGCAAAATGCTGTTCAAAGAGATATACTCAAAAACACTATAGAATATAATAAAAAGGAACAAACTATTGATATGTGCAACACTCTGGATGAATCTCCAAAGAATTATGCTGAGAAAAAAAAAGCCAATCCCTAAATATTACATACATAACATTTTATATATATTACATACATTAATATAACAAAATTATAGAAATGGACAAGAGATTAGTGGTTACCAGAGGTTAAGGAGGGATCAGAAGCAGAAGGGAACCAGATGAGGCTATTATAAAAAGACAACATGACACATCCTTGCGGTAATAAAAATGTTCTGTATCTTGACTGTATGAATGTCAACACCTTGGCTGTGATACTGAATTCTAGTTTTCCGAGATGTTATCATTGGGGCAAACTGAGTAAAAGGTACACAGGATCTCTCTATATTATTTTCTATAATATAACCACATGTGGATCTATAATTATCTCAGCTCAATTTTAAAAATTCCGCAAAGGTCCATAAACAAAAATAAATAAATAAATTCTTCTTGAAGAGTCACTCTGGACCTCTAATTGACTTCTCTTTCTGAGCCAGGCTCGATTTCACTGTGTCAAAAGTCTTGAGGTCCATATGATGATAAATGGACATATTTGGCTAGAGTGAGAAGAAGGCAGTAGTGTTCAAACTATAAAACTTCAAACTAAATTCTAACCGTCTCTTCAACTTTTAAGAATGCTAACCTATTTAAACACTGATATTAGAAGTTCCACCAAAGAAAGTAGTTCAGGGTACTGTTTTGAGTTAAGCAGGACTCTCCTTGCCTATTTAGTGTCATAGTCTATATCTGGAAATAGACAATATTGACAATTCTTCTTAGGCAAGTGTACGCGCCATCCCAACTCTTAATTCCAAGCCAGTTCTACTACTACGAGGGAAGAGGGGCCCAAAGTCATCAGGTGAATCCAGTGTCCCACCCTCAAACTCAGCCACCAGATGTGAAAATAATATTTTAATCAGTCACCCATCTTTTAAAACTTTCAATAGTTTTCCACTTTCTGTAGGAAAAGGTACAAACCTCTTAGTCTAGCACCCAAGGCTACTCTCTACACCCTGCTCACTTCTCTAACTGGTCTTCTATTTGTCCTCTAAAAGACCATTCATTCTATCTAGAAGTGTTCTGTTCATTGATCCCAAACTTCTATTCATCTTCCCAACTCCCTTTTATTTGTTTTGTTTTGTTTTGTTTTTTCTCACACTACTACTTCTGCCTGGAAATCATCCCACTCCTCTCTGCTTCCCTAAGTTCTACTCTTCTTAAAAGACTCACCTCCATTCTGAAGCCTACCTTAGAGATGTCTCTCTCCATTAAATATCTTTTCTTTCTGCCACCACTTGTTTCTCCACATAGCATAAGTTATTTTTGCTATTTACATTTTTTGCCTAAGTCCTATCTTCCTATTCAGACTGCAAGCCACTCAAAGAGTCTTTTGTCTCTGTAAATCTCTGAAAACAGAAAAAATTTGTATTATTATAATGATAGCCAAGATTTTAATATTAGATCGGGTACAGGAGTAACTTGTTCCCCTTCTGGACCTCAAATTCCTCGAATATAAAATGAGGAAAGTAAATTAGATTAGTGGTTCCTAACCAAGGATATACATTAAACTCATCTCAGCATCTTGCTGTCTTTGAAAATACGTGATCTTGAAAAAGTGACTTAAATGCTCTAAGCTTCTCTCTCTGAATTTATAAAATAGAGAAAAATGTGCACTTACCTCATGGCACCGTTATGAGGATTAAGTTATTAATAGTTAATACATGTAAATGTAAAGCAATTTTGCATAGTTCATAGAACATATTAAGTTCCAAATACACTTTAGCTGCTGCTGAATATAAATTGTTCAAATCTGATTCACTTGGAGATATTTACTCTCTTAGAACAATGGTTGCCAGTTTACAGTTTGGAAGTTTGGGGGAAGCTGCAGAGAAATTGCATCTAAATTCCTAAGTGCATCTAGTGTTATCTGTTAACTGAATAAATCATATATTTTACTACAAAAATATTCCTATTTTTTAAACATATATGTATTTTTTTCTGACTAATAAGATACCAATTCGGGTAAATAGTGTTAGTGAATTCATAGTTGCTTTTTGTCACTGTGTATTTTCATAGTCAACACACATTGTACATATAACTATTTTTGTGTAATGTCCCTTCAATTTATTTTCTTCAATCTTAAAGTTTTCAGACAGACTGAGAAACACTGCCCCCAGAATGTCAAATTACTATTAGTATCATTTCCTGAAACTGTTCACCATCCTTATCTCAGAGATCTAAATAAAGTGATTTATAGCTGCAACATAGTACACAAGGACTTAAAAAGTTTGTAAATAAAACCATAAAATGAAAAATATAAACTAAGGTTTATGTAATTTTTATTTTGAAAGGAATAGATTTCAAGAATGGAGAGGAAAAAATCTAACTACTGGATAATGTGCTATCCAGTAAAACTGCAACGTTCTTTCAAGCAGATTTCTAAAATCTTAGCAACTCCTTGGAATTCACAATTCAGTAACCTAACACTTGAAGAAAGAAAAGCCAAGGAAATGAGCAATATACTAGCACATCGCTAAGGCCAAAATTGTTGTGCAGGCAACCAGCAAGTGGACGAGGCTGAACGCACGACTCTTTTCTGTTTAAATCAACACGGATAAAGCTAAGGAGAGAGAGGCTCATAAAGTGTGCTCTTCAGCATCTTGCAAACTGATAAAAATCATAAATAACTGGGACATAATTTTAAAGGAAGAAAAACTAATTTCTGTTGGCAGAGAAATAGTGATAATAATGAGCTGTTTCCAAAGCATTGTTTTAGAAAATTCTAAATTTCTCCTCTGCTAACTTTTACTCTCCTTAATTCTCACGTGATTTTCAGTACAATATTGTAAGCCATGCAAAATATTGCTTAAACCTGTTTTTAAGAAATGGAGAACTTTAATCATAGAGGGTTTGATCACACATGATATCCCAGTTGCCCAAATCACCCTTTTTCTCCAGCTTATTGGTGACAAGGAAGCTAGAAATAGTTTAAAATTCTATCCCACTTATGGGATTCAATTACCCCCACACACACACCTTGTTTTATAAATATGAAGCAATCCTGCAAATATCCATTTAGCTGTAACAACTAAGGCAGATCATCTAAGTTTAAAATGAAAAGAAAAGCAAAAACAAAACAGGCAACAGCAGTCAAGTGGAAAAACAAGGGATGGGAGTCTGGAGACTATCACATAGTATTTTGGAGGGAAAACTTGAGCAAATCGCTTAACTTCTGTATGTTTCATGTACCTAGCTGTAAAATGCAGAAATTGGCTTGCTGATATCTATGATTCTACAATCAACAAAGCATACCCTCCGCACATCATGTCATTCCCTCAGGCGGAGCCTGTCAGCATGTCTCCTGGGATACAGAGAGAGAACTCGGATGAAATAGGGCAACGAAGACCCAAGGGATGATTACAATACAGGGATTATATCCTCTATAAAAGGCTGGCTTTTGGTTTTCTCAAAGACTTCAGTTTTATCTATGATGAATCTTCTATGAAGAGATCCATAATGTCTCAAAGCGACATAGCTAAATTCCTTTCAATCTAAAAGTCATACCTTTTGACAAATGTTGTCAGGGAAGGAAAGAAGCACAGAACAATCGGCACCAGCTGCAATGAAGGTTGAGTTATTAAAACAGAAGTGTTAGAGGCAGTAGTGCCACCTAGCTACTGTAATGACAAGACATTGCTTATTTTTGTAAACTACCATAGGAATGCAAATATCATAGTCATTTTATATAGGCAGTGAAAGACATAACTTTTCTTTCTTATGTCATGTGTCCATATAGAAAAGGAAACAGAGGCGCAGAGGGTTCAGTTAGTCAGTCACTAGGAGTACCAGGATCAGTGCCAGGTTCTCTTGATTCCCAGCCCTTAGCTCTTTCCACTTCCTCACCGCTAACAAGAGCGAGGTCCCTAGGCTTCACCATCGCCTCTCCCCATCACCTCTCCCCATAGGCAATAAACCACTGCATACCAAAAGTGTGCTCCCCTTCTTACACACGTGGGAAAATTATTCACTACTCATCCTCTGAGAATCTATTTTGATGAAGATCCCCTAGAAAAGAAGTAAAAGATGTCCGACAAGTTCCAAAAGGAGTGACTAGACAGATTTTGTTTTCCATTCGAAAATCTCTATAACCAGGTTCCAAAAACACCAAAAAGTCTGGCCCTGTCATACCAGTTTTGAAGATTTCCTCTCTTAACACTTGGGAAGGCTATCTGCATTAGAGTTGGAGCACTCCTTTCTCTTTTTTTTCTAATCATCTTTGTGTTCCTGTTCCAACCAAAGCCATTGGCAGGAGAAATGGAAAAAAAGAAATTGGTTCAATGTCACCAGCCCCTGAGACCCTCTCCCCAGCCTCACATCCATGAAACAACTATTCTCCTATATTAGAGCAGCAGTTCTCAGAAAGTTCCCCAACAAATACGTATTTGCACTCATATACATATACCATCACTTTCCTTGAGACCCAAGATATTTTTTTAACTACAAGAATAACTTTTTTATGATTGTTTTTTGTAATAATTTAAACAATATAGAAGTTTTTAGAGAAAGAAAAATATTTTCCTACTTCTCTACTTAATCCTTTTCTCTTGACAAAATTAGTGTTAATAATTTGATGTGTAGACTCTTCATATTTTTATGGTTATATAAATGTATGTAAAGTATATATACTTATAGTGTTTTCTTTTTATGTACATGAAATTAGATTAACCATTTTGCTCTGAAACTTGCTTCATTTATCAATATATTCTGGATATCTTTCCGTGTTGATGTATATAACTTTAACTCATTTTTTTAATAGCCAAATAAAGTCCCTAATAGAGCTATGTAATACTTTTAACCATAATGTACAGGATAGGCATTCAAGTTTTTTCTAGTTTATTTTCTATCTTTACTTTTATTTTTAAATCATAAAGAATATTGCTATAAACATTGCCATATACATCTGTCTTGTTTCTGGCATCCTTATTTCTATAAGATAGTTTGATAAAATGTGGTGTTCCAGTTACTAATTGTTAGAAAACGAACCCTTCCAAGAAAGTTCATGACTTTAAAATGGGGCAGAGCTCAGGAAAACAACTCATGCAGGTTCAGCTGGGGTAGCTCAAATGGGGCTGGGGGATTCATTTCCAAGACAGCTCACTCACATGGCTGGCAGGTTGGTGCTGGCTGTCGGCTGCGGCCTCAGATAGGGCTGTTTGTTAATCAAGGACTTCAATTCCTTTCCACTTAGGCCTCTCTGTGGACTGTAGAGGCTTCGCCACAACATGGTGGCTGGTTCTAAAGGCAAGTGTTCAAGAGATGGGAAATGAAAACTGCTGATTCCTTAAGGCCTGGTCCTGGAAACTGGCAGTGTCCTTTCAACGATATTCTATTGGCCAATGAGTCATAGAGCCCACCTAGATTCAAGTGGAGGGGACATAAGGCTCTCAATGGCAGGAGTAGCAAAATCATAGGCAACCAACTTTAATCTGCAAGTAGGATTGCTGG
>CAUYSK010079204.1:0-30848 GCA_963575035.1 Avahi laniger | reverse complement strand
TCCTGGGCTCAAGCAATCCTTCTGCCTCAGCCTCCCGAGTAGCTGGGACTACAGGCATGTGTCACCATGCCCGGCTAATTTTTTCTATATATTTTTAGTTGTCCGATTAATTTCTTTCTATTTTTAGTAGAGACGGGATCTCGCTCTTGCTCAGGCTGGTCTCGAACTCCTGAGCTTAAACAATCTGCCTGCCTCAGCCTCTCAGAGTGCTAGGATTACAGGCGTGAGCCACTGCGCCCAGCCAATAGTTGTATGTCTTTATAGAGTACATGTGAGGTTTTGATACAGGCATACAATGTGAATTAATCAAATCAGGGTAATTGGACAAATGGTACATTTTAGGAGAAGGGAGGCAATATTTAAAGCCTCAGGCATTTAACATTTCTTTGTGTTGGGAACATTTCAATTCTACTCTTTTAGTTATTATAAAGTATACCCTAATTTATCGTTGAGTATGGTCACTTTGTTGTAGCATTATTTTTTAAGAAAAAGAATATAATAAAAGATAATAGAAAGTATTAAAGAACATCACATGCTGTAAAAGTAGAAATTGTTTTGCAAGACTTTTGTTTCAGTGGCATGTATATATGAACTGGATCATGATGTAAGATGAGTTACTCTGGTCTGTGTTCAAAACATTTTAAAAGTCAATAGTCTAGATACTAGCATTTTTACTTCTGTGAAGAAGCTGTAGTACTCTCTTGAACTAAAACTGATCTTAGCCAGGCACAGTGGTCCACTCCTGTAATCCCACCTGAGAGAGGCTGAGGGAGAAAGATAGCTTGAGCACAGGAGTTAGAGGCCAGCCTGGGCAACACAGTGAGACACTTGTCTCTAAAAAAAAAAAAAAAGAAAAGAAAAGAAAAGAAACCTTGATTTTCTCAGAAAAATATCTGAATTGCAGAACAGAACAAACGTCTAGGTCAAAATGTCTCATTTCAATTTTCTGTCTTAAGCCCTGGTCAAAGTTTTTAGGCTAACACATGATTGATGGTATCTGTTATCCTGGCATATTCCTTTGCTTTAGTTGTTGATTTGTTTGACTATCGGAAACCTCTTTGGAGGTCTAGTGATATATCAACTTTATAAAATATGCCAGGGTGCCTAGGAAATTAGTTATTGTTCAGTATTTTACATTTTATATTTTTATTTTTCCTTCTTTATAATTATAATCATTGGATATTTAACATTAGAACTTTAAAAGTCTATTTACTTTAAGAATTTGTACTTCTAATATCTCCCAAAACTATTGTAGATAGCTATTTCTCATTGATTTGCAATTAAAACTTATTTATGGTAAATTATATTTGCTCCAATTTAATTGTAAACTTGTGTACATTCTTGACTTCCATCTTCCCTCACCATATGCTGTTCTTTGTTCTAAATGTGGTCTCCCTTCTCCTAAAATGTACCATTTGCCTGCTTATTTATTTGCCAGGGTAATCAAGCACATGTTCTAGAATCTGGGTCCTCTCAAACAGCCACAGACAAAATGGTAATGGCCATTTTGAAGATACGTTTTGTGATTGCCTCTCGCCTCACTATCTTATTATCAAAGTTGTATGGTCATTCCTATAATGTGATTTGATAAATGTCAAAATATCTCCTTACTTTAAATCATATTCATTACCAATTCATGCCTGAAATAGCCACTCTTCTTCATTTTTTAAGGTATTATGTACAACTGGGGCTTGTTAAAATAATTCCTGCCTACTAGTAGTCTACTTACTCAAATGAGTCCTAAATTTCATTTTATACTCATTTTGTTCACTTCACTTTTGTGAAAAAAACTTTTCTGAGAACAGACATAGGATCAAATGAAAATGATTACAACAGAAAGACTGAACTTTTCAATTCCCCTGATGAAAATTAATTTCTACTTAAATTCTCCAGTAATGACATAGTAGTTTCCATTTGGAGAACAAAAAAAAATTAAATTATAGATGCTGACAGGTTCTTTTTAGGATTTAATTTATTTGTGAAAACTTTATTTGTGAAAAATCACATACATATATGTATATGTGTATGTATACACACAAGCAATTCAATTACTTTATTAAAGTAATCAGTTCAGTTTACTAAAATTAATAAAATAATTTCAAAATTAATTTCTAAGTTATCACTATTTCAAAGAACGCAAGTGGCTCAGATATGATTTGTAAATTGCATTTAGTTTTATACTCCATGAAAATGCCTTTTGCTAGTTTATAAGCTCTTTCAGTAATAATTCATGTCAGTTTCCTTAGCACTGATCTGTTGTGTAATCAGAACAAAGTATTGCCATCTAAATGCATGAATAAATGACTTAATTTGTGAAATTTAAGGAGTAAAACTATTTTTGCAATTTGAAGCAAGAAAATAAATATATAACTTATTATAATGGACACTCTTTTAACAAATTGTCACTAGAGATGTAGCTTGGTCTCATGTATTAGTTTCCTATAACAAATTATCATAAACTGTGTGGCTTAAAATAACAGAAATGTATTGTCTCACAGTTCTGAAGGCTAAAAGTCTGAAATCAAAGTGCTAGGAAGGCCCCACTACCTTCAAAGGCTCTGTAGAATGGGAGAATTTTATTTTTTCCTCTTCCAGTTTTGTTAGCACCAGTCATTCCTTGGCTTGTGTTTCTGTCACTCCAATCTCTGTCTCTACGGTCACATTGCCTCTACTTCTTTATGTGTCTTCTTTTCTGTCTATCATCTCAAGTATCCCTTTGCTGTTCTCTTATAAGGGCACTTGTCATAGGATTAAAGGCCCACCAGGATAATCCAGGATGATCTCCTTATCCGAAGATCCTTAACTTAGTTGCATCTAGAAGTACTCTTCCTCCAAATAAGGTAAAATTTGCAGATCCTAAGAATTTGATGTAAGCATATAATTTGAGGGGCCACCTTTCAAGCCACTGTATCTCCTGAGTATGATTGTATAAACTTTGCAAGCAGGAACCAAATCTTATATTTTCTTTACCAGCATGAATTAAAAAATGTAATCTTGGCTAATACTTGTTGACTGGCTGCTCTGTTATCATCATTACATCAGGTGTTTTACACATATAAATATATAAAATTCCCACAGCAACCATAAGACATAGGAATGCATCTTCCCATTTTGTAGATGATGAACTGTAACTGGTAGATCTTAATTTACTTGTTCAAATTTACACAGATAAAAGATGAAAGAGGTGGGATACCAACGCAGTTATGTTTTCCAGCTCTCTCCACTGGAGCTGAGTACATGTTGATTATAAAGGAAGCTATCCAGAGCTGAATGCCACTTGATAACATTCACATAAAAATATAAAAGCATTCAGTTCAACAAATCAAATTTTAATTTAGTTACATTCTTTGTATCAGTTCAAACAATACATTTCAATTACTTAAGTTTCACGGGCCCTTATTTAACCAGTGTCAATTTTAGGTGCACTATTGTTTGGAGTAAAAAATGATACAGTGATTTCCCCACCATAAAATGAAAAAGGTTGAAAAGATACACCACAATGAACACTTAATGTGTCATAGTGCAGTTACCAACAGTGTGCTTTAAACCATATAATTCTAGCAATTTTGCACATTTTTATGTCAGAATTGCTATGAAAACTAATGTAACTACAAAGTTTTATGCATACATCTCTCCCAATTTTAGTTTCAGCCTAATATGGGTTTAGAATTGAAATACTTACTGAGATTAATTATTGAAATAACATAACCAACCATAATGCCAGAAATGCAATGTGACCTTAGAAAATAGTTTCTTTTCATGTCAGAAAAAAAATAATAGTGTATTAGAGTGGTCAGCTAAAAAATATGAATCAACAGTACATATTATGTTAATCCAGTCAGGAATATAAGATGCTTTGAAATAAGGCTTCAGTTCCTCTGAAAACCAGTATAGTATGTATTTCTTATATGCTTAATCCCACAGTCGATCATTTCATGGCTCTACTGGGAATTCTAGGGTATTTTCCAGGACTCATCTTCCATAATTGACCCTGAACTCCATTTTCATGTCCCCACTAGACTTGTGCGTTTGTTGAAATTTCCACTCAACTTTAGCCTTCCAGCTTCTGTTTTCGGATACCTTAAAAACCTGAAAAAAAAGTGGCCTAAAATGGTTCTCACACTTCCTTTGTCACACGTCTTGAAGAAAGGTAAATCAAGGATTTTTCTTTATGTATTAATCAATCAAACAATCAGTCTTCTATGAATAGGTAACTTTTCACTAAAGACTTGAAGAAAAAAAAAAAAGACTTGGAAAAATGAGGAAATTGGTCATGTGGGGAAGATCATTCCAGACAGAATGTTCTAAGAAAACCAAGAACAAAGGCCTTGAGATTATAGCATATAGGATCATATGACATGTTTAAAAGAAACAATATAATGAATGACACAAAGATTATTGGCCTAATCAACTAGAACAACAACAACAACAACAACAAATGACATGAACTGAGAAGACTATCAGATAGCTGGTTTGAGGGTAGATAACAGTAGCTCAGTTTCAGATCTGTAAAATGGAGGTGCATATTACACATCTGAATGATGAATAGAAAGTTAGATAAAGAGAAAATATTGAGGTTGAAGTTACACATTTAGTTGTTCTCAGCTTGACATTGAGTATAAACAGGGAAGAGTTTAGTAAGTAGTCAGAGACAAGCTTAGTTATCATCCATAATTTGGCCTATGGAGTATTATTAATGAATCTCAGAATGATAGATAATAATCACATAATAAATAATTGATAAATTAAATTAATTGATTTCAGCTACCTGAGAAACTGTATGAATTTCATTATAAATATATTCTTCCCAGTTGTTCGCAGTATTTTCTCATGGCCAGCATTCTGCACAATATTTTTTTAAAAATGTCTTTGTTTTTAATTTTGAAAGACTTTAACACTCACAAGAAGTTGAAAAACAATATAGATTTCGCATGTACACTTCACCCCAAAATTAGTTTTTAAAGTGTTATTGCTTGGTTGACATTAAAATTATCTTTTTTGACTGATATATAATACTATTTTAATTTTCTCTTGTTTTATGTTTTTAACAAGTTTGAAACAGTCTTGGTGAAAATAAATATTTTAACATGACTATTGAGAATTATGGAACCCAAAGAGGAAGCAGTAACACTTTAAAATATTTTCCATAAACATTATAGTATACACATTACAATCCTCAATATATACATTTATAATCTACAATCTTTATCTGTAATTATTGGTGAAATTGGCAACTAAGTGAAAGGTAAATTTTATCCAATTCAATTCAACACCTTTCTCTGGATGAACAATGAGCCAAGAAACCCTTCAGTTTATGTTTTGTTCTTGATCTATTGGCAATCATACACTACATACAGCTTTCTCTGCTCTCTGCACCTGTGCACATTTAAATTGTTCTTATATACAATATCGGCACAAGGCAAGTATGGCAACTTATAGACTTTAATTATTCAAATACCATCAAGTTTAATTAATATTTAGTGATAAAATTGATTTTAATCCCCAGAAAATGTATACTGCTTTTTCCATATGCTATTATTGAATGTTTTGAAATGTGGCTCATTTTATTTCACAATTGCAATACATGATGACAAAACATCAATTGTAATTTCTTTTTGTTTTACAAAACTACTGTTTTATTTATAATGCGACATGGATAGAATTTTTTAAAGTTATAATCATGAATGTTTTAAGTACACATTTTGGACCAAATGTATTTTATTTGATTTTGTATTGAGACTCTGTAGCTCAAGCTGGAACTCCTCTTGAACTTCAGACTCAGGGCTCCATTTGCATAGTAGACATTGAATTAAATATGCCACATACTCATTATCTCCCAGCAAAACTTCCTCCTGTGTAATTCATCTCATTTAGCTTCCTCATCACGCAACCAGCCGTCCAAGCTGTAGCTTTCAAATATTTTTGACTGTGACACACATTAAAAAAACTATTTTATTTTGCAACCTATGACACACAGACACACACACACACACACACATACACACACACTTGAAATGGGAGAATCGTGAATAATACTTACACCATGTGTGATAAACTCTAATATTATCTACCCCATTCATTTTTTTCTCTTCATGTTTCTGTTTTTTTGAGGAAAAATTAACATAATATAAAATTAACCATTTTAATGTGTACAACTCTGTGGCATTTAATACATTCATAATGGTGTGCAACCACATCACTACTCTAAAACATTTTTATCACTTCAAAAAACTCTGTATCCATTAAACAGTCATGATAACTTGTCCCCTCCCCATAGACCCTGGAAAACACTAATTTGCTTTCTGTCTCAATTTATCTATTGCAGATATTACATAATAGTGCGATCATACAAATGTGATCTTTTTTATGGCTTCCATTGCAAAATTTCATACCTACTGTTATTTACTGAATTAATTTGGCAATTCATCAATGTGCCATTCACCTGCCCTATGGGTT
This sequence comes from Avahi laniger, assembly GCA_963575035.1. Taxonomy (NCBI): domain Eukaryota; kingdom Metazoa; phylum Chordata; class Mammalia; order Primates; family Indriidae; genus Avahi; species Avahi laniger. Next base: position 24,392 of record CAUYSK010079204.1, on the reverse strand, counting down.
CATATATAGGACCTCCTTCCGCTTGTCTCTTACCCTTCCAAACACAGACTTTCACCAATTTCCAACTCTCCTCCCCTCCCAATACCTCTGGAAGCTCTTGCCTCCTCTATTCCTATTGCCACTCTCTTAGCTCAGGCCCTTCTTATCTCTTGCCTGGATTATCACACCACACTAATTATAACCAGTCTCTGTGCCTCCACTCCCTTCTCACTGCAGTTCATTTTCCAACCAGCTGCTAGCAATATTTGTCTGGAATAAATACATTTGAGAATGTCATACTTTTACTTAAGACATAAATAAACATAGCCATTCCAGGCCACTTGATTGCCTTCCAAAAGAAATAAAAGTGATATGCGAAGCATGATATGTGAAGCCCTTCTTTTTCTGTCCCTCAACCTGTTGCCCAATCTCATTCCAGCCACCACTGGTAGATCAGATAGCATGTCTTATTTATCTTTTACACCCTTGTGGGGAGTAAATTTGCTATAAAATGAGCATCCATCAGTATGGATTTACAATTATGGGTTTCCCCACACATTAAAACCACTTTGGATATTAATGAAATGATACTGAGGAGTAAGGATCTTAGTTTTTACTGTGATTAGCAAGAGCAACTATGACTCTTTCATTATGGCTGTATGTGGATCTACTTTGAAAGAATATTAAGTGTTTTGATTGTTGCTAATTATTCTTTTGTTATATATATTTTTCAATTTCTTCATAAGATCTAGCACCAAGAAATCTGGTGGTAAAAGGAGTCAGAGCATTAAAGGCAAGAATACTTAAGAAAATAGGTATTGCCCAGAAGAAGATTGGCCTGAAAATCTTACGCTTTGACTCCTTAGGGTTTTAATACCCAAGAGCCTGTCAATAAGAGAATTTAAAAAAAAAATTAAATATTCTTCAGCTTTATTAAGGTATAATTGACAAATAAAAATTACATATATTCAAGGTATGTGACATGTGTGCAATTCACATACCTTGTGAATTGATTACCACAATCAAGCTAATTAACTTATTCATCACCTCACTTAGTTACCTTTTTTCGTGTGATAAGAACATTTAAGATATACTCTCTTAGCAAATTTCAAGGATACAATACACTGTTTTTAACTATAGTCATCTTGCTATACATAACTGAAACTTTTTACCCCTTGACTAACATCTCCTCATTTCCCCTACCCCTAGGCTTGGCAACCACATTGTACTCTTTGCTTCCATGAGTTTAACTTCTTTAGATTCCATATATAAGCGGAATCATATAGTATTGGTATTTCTGTGTCTGCTTGGGTTCACCCATGTTGTCTCAATCACTTTTCTCTTTTTCCAAAGTTATTTTAATAAAATACAAGACCCCCAAATTTAACATGATTATCTACTTTTCCAAAGCAAATGATAAGAAATATTTGCAGTGAATGCTGAAAGCCACATATTTCAGGGTGAACTTCAAAATGATAATTGAAATAGTTTATTTTCATCAGGGGCTCTCACAGTAAGTCATGAAGTCCTACGAAGTAGATGTATTTTTTAAATAAAGACTTTTACGGCTGGGCACGGTGGCTCACGCCTGTAATCCTAGCACTCTGGGAGGCCGAGGTGGGCGGATCGTTTGAGATCAGGAGTTTGATCCAGCCTGAGCAAGAGCGAGACCCTGTCTCTGCTAAAAATAGAAAGAAATTACTTGGACAACTAAAAATATATACAGAAAAAATTAGACGGGCACAATGGCGCATGTCTGTAGTCCCAGCTACCTGGGAGGCTGAAGCAGAAGGATTGCTTGAGCCCAGGAGTTTGAGGTTGCTGTGAGCTAGGCTGACACCTTGGCACTCTAGCCTGGGCAACAGAGTGAGATTCTGTCTCAAAAAAAAAAAAAAAGACTTTTACCATTTTCCATTTAATGATTTTAAGAAATCTACAATCTAATTATGCATATCTTCCTAATAAGTGCATCTTATCAATCATAGGTTGCTAACTACTAATATCATGATGTGAAATTTGTTCTCAACTATTATAATATGACAAATTGGAAATAACTAGATATTACATTACTAAAATTGGCATACTTATTTTCATATTTAAAACGTTATATGAAAATGTACACACATGCTGGTGTCTCAGCACTATGTTTTCCTAAATTTTATGGAGAATGGTATTTAGGACATAGTTTATTTATAACTGAAATTTTTCATTAGTGAGGAGTGTTGCCATATCCTTTATATCATTACTTTTAGAGAAGAATCTAGACTGTGGTTCAAGGAAAAACAAATACAATATATGGCAGATGGCACCTTATATTAGATAATTATAAATATGGACTTTGTTATAGCATTTCCAATCATGATTTTCTAGTCCATTTATTCTTTTGTACATTAATCAAACATTTGTGAGTACTTAATATATACAGTATACTCCAGCGTTAGAAAATAACTCTAAAATTATAGATGAGAAAAATGCTATTATATTTTACAGTACAAATAGAATCACATGGACATTAATAGTAATGGTAATATGTGTATGTATATACATATACACATATATTGTATATGTACACATATAGTTATAACTATATTTAACTTTACTCTTGGATTTTATTATATATTATTTATGTTGACATAAATAAACAGTTTAAAATACTCAAAATTACCCATAAATACTTTAATAAGTAAGCATAGAGTATTTATCAAAGCAAATATAAAATTGCTTCCTTCCAACTTTTTATTATGAAAATCTTCAGAGACATACAAAAGCTGAAGGAATACTAGAAAGAACAATTTTATACATTTCCCCTAGGTTCATAAATTACTAAAGATTTGTCACATTTGTCTGTCTCTTTCTTCATTCTCTTACATTTTTTACTGTCCATTATGAAAGTGTGTTTAAGCATTATGCCTTTTCCACACTAAATACTTCATATTATATTTCTTAAGAGCATATTAATTTCCTATAGCATCTAGTATCCAGTCTGAATTCAAGTTCACTCAATTATTATAAGAAGTACATACTAACTGAAAACCTCTGAAACACTGAGGTAACAGAGGGAAAGCCAGCCAGAGCTTAAAAATATGTTCTGTAGATAAACCATGAACATATATTAAGGAGGTGACCCTACTATAAAATTATTTTTATTTGCATTTTATATGCATTTTATGCTATATTTTGCAAAGATTGGTGCTGCTTAATTGTAATTTTATTTTTTCAAATGCTATCTGACAAAATACATTAGACAAAAATTGACTTATTTTTCAGACATGTATTACTCATTCTGTAAATTTTTTTGGCAGATTGCTTAATGCTTTTATTCTTTAAATTTTATTTTTATTTCAAAATATTAAGGAGGTATAAATGTTTTAGGTTGCATGGATTGCTTTTGTAATGCTTGAGTCCTGGCTATAGGCTATAGGTGAGTCCCATAACCCAAATAGTGTTCACTTCATTCTGTTAATTATGATATTAAATATTATATTATGCCCATTCCTGAACATTTGGATTACAGAAGACACTCTAGCTCTCGTTATGTTCTATTGAAGTTGTTCACTTCTTTCACAATTTCTAACATGGTAATTCAATCTAGTATTGTATAGACTACACTTATTCTCGCTGATCACAGTCATACCCTGAGTGGGTACGTGCTAAGAGGATAAGAAAAACTTTACTGCACAGTAAAAAAAATGTCTTATCTATGCTTAGAATCAATTCATTTCATTTGATTTCACCAAGTCTACAACTTAGGTTCCTGATGCTTTGACATGTACCACAAGATAGACAGTACGCCACAGGTTTTAAAATAAAAGATATATTTCTAGCATTGGAAGTTCTCACTCAGCTTAAAAAATTAATCCTGACTTCCTTTTATTTAACCTATAAGTAACTCAGCATGGTCAGTGTCTGGGAGAAAACTGTGCTGTAAACACCCTAAACACTGTTTACCGTGTGCTGCCTGACCAATAGTCACAGAACAGACATGATAATGGACAATGTGTGCAAGGCAAAACATTAATCACACAAACATCAACACTGCCTATACCTAGTACACAAAGATGTAAACTCAAACAAATGTATTGTTTTTTTTTCTTTGGTTTGCCTCTTTTCATATTTGCACAGCTGACCATACCTCCTCACCACCAAAGAGGTGTTTGTTCAGTTTCAGTCTTTTGCACTCAGGAAGACTGCTTATCAAGCTTCAATCAACTTCTACCATGATACAGTATGATGGTGTACTCTTGGACTTATTGAAATTAATTAAATATCAAAATCAATAAGTATTTGAATCCTTAGATCACTTTAGTCAAGCAGAATTGGCATCACAATTTAAAACATAGACATTTTAACATAAATGTCAAATTGCTGGCATTTATGTTAATTTTTTAACTTGGGTTAACTTTTCAACTCAACTTTTCATGAACTTAAATACAAAAATATAGGAAGTGTGATCTTGCAAATATTGTGTTGCCTTTACACACACTCAATTTCATCTGTACAGTATGCTCAAATAATACTAACTTTAAAAAAAGATAGTTAATTTTTTTCAGCATCTCCAAATATGCCACACATCAGCTTATGAATTATCTCAATGCATTCTCACCACAATCCTATAAGTGAAAGTATTGTTATAATCCCTGTTTTATGGATCAGGAAACTGAGACACAGAGAAATTAAGATCAGGCAGCTCATAAGAGGTAGAGCTGAGAACTGAACCCAGGATGTCTGTCTTCGGCTTGTCTTCATGTCTACTTTCACAACTACCTACAGTTTGCCAAGTGACTATAACTCTCTTATTGCCAGCGAAAATTTTAGATATTATTATACTGTTATTGTTATTCCTTTTTACTTCTTCAAGTCTTAAAGGAAAATAAATTCAATGGTGGTATATACTTTCTATCCTGGAGAACATTAAGGATCTCTGAAAACTCTGCAGCAGTGAAATAAAATATAATACAAGGGTCCTGAATTCAGTGCAAGGCCTGTGGGTGACTGTTGTCATCTTTTTCAAAATTAAGTAATTTACTTTTAGAAAATGTATTTTGAGACTAACAGATAAGTTATACATGACCTAAACCAAATATTTTCAAAAAATCCTTGATTCTCCAAAAAATTAAAGGAAAAAGAGTAATCTTCATACAGAAGGGAAAATATAGACAAAAGTATTTTCTTTTGCACAAGTAATTTTGTCAAGAGAGACAACTTTTAAGTGATTGCTTCATAGCAGGGTTAGAGTCCTTTTATCTTAATTTTTGCTGAAAATTTAGTTGCTTGCATTTATGGTGTAAATTTTATCTACTAAAGCATAGTCTTTCAGGTTAGCATGGTGATTATTAGTTCTGAAGCCTGATAGCATTGGAAAATCCTAGCCTAGAAGTTGAAAGTGAAGTTCTTTACCAAACTCAAAAGAAATCAAAGTAAATAAGCAGCTCAAATTTTTTGTGGACCAGTTGAGCACTGGTGCTTGATTTCATTCTGAGCATTTTCTTACAAGTTATAACAAATCTCTAAGGATTTATCTGTGCCTAAACTTAAATCAATAATTCATCTTTTCAGTTACTGGTTCTAGATCCCTTCAACCTTTTCATTATATTACTCTAACCTTTGTAATTTTTCCTGCCCTTTTCATCCTTGAATTATTTGGATCTTGCTCTTTTATTTAATTTATCCGGGTGTCATCCTTTGCAAGTAAAAAAACAAAAACAAAAACAAAAACCAGTTCATTACAAAGTATTAATTGAATTAACTTTTGAAAATACAGTATATATCATGTATGTGCAAACATCTAAGATTTTTTTAAAATACAATTTTAGGTTTTTCTTTTAGATCTAAGAGTTTTGAACAACTTTTAACCATTAGGGAAAAAAACTCATCTAGATTTTTTGTTCCGTTGATTTCACTGATTAAATGTATCAGAACTGACACACACAACCGGGTAGCTGACTAATCTATAATCAACTAATGGCAGTGCTTAAAAGATACTCTAACTATTTCTGATTGTGCCTCTTCTCTAAACTGAGGGAAATGGCTAAAGATTATTATCCACTTCATTTCTTTCTAGTTTGGATCCATGTAAAGAGCTCTGCATTGCAAAAATCTTTAGGTTAGAGTTATTTTGCACAGATTTTCAATCTTGATATTAATTTGGTTATGACATCACAATTTCAAATATCATGTACTCATTATGCTGCTAGAGTCTCTAAATGAGATTGCACTATTGCATAACAGAATAAAAGGAGCAGTGCTACACAGTGAATTTGGGAATTGAAGGTCTGTGGTCTCAAACATTACATTGTGAGACTTTCATTCTTGGTTTTTAGTTTTTCCATTTTTAATTTTCAAAGACTTGCCATTGTTTATTTTATTCTTACTTGATCATTTGACTCTGCACCCAAAGGCCAGAATGACAAAAATGAAGGAAAAAGATATAAAATCTGAGTGTTTTTTATAACACAGCGTGAATCTATGATCCTTGAAGCCTGTCTATGGAAAACTATTGATTTCCAGCAAGCTCTGACACCCTGGAGCTTGTTTCCATGTGCAAGCCAGATTCACTCTTTTTACCTCCAACTTATTTTATCTTTCAGAAACATTGAAATTGGATTTTTAAGGAGTTTACTGCCTCTCCTTTGAAAGAAATCTGCAATTTAGATGGGATAAAAATGGTTCTTGTTTTTTAAAAATGCACATGCTCACTGGGTTACTTTTTAATTTCCCTCTCTGTGCCCAACTGGTTAATTTTAGCAATGGCTGGGGCATCTGTTGGATATTAGTTCCTACTGCTTATAGTGTTCAATAATAGCAGCATGGGTTTTAGCATAGAAGCGGAGAAAAGCTCCAGCATTCCAGGACACTTGGGGAAACAAGAAAACATGACCTTCTTTTTGTAGTTTGCCTCATCCCCAATGGTTATAAGTTACCTAATTTCTGCCATTCAAGATTCATTTTATAAAGTAGCCAAAAAGTCAACAACCGTTCGTTAACTAATTACACTTAAGCCTTTATATTATTATGCTTCTTAATTCCCCACATTGGTTCAAACTGCCTCCTGACCTGTATGGTGTGGTGGGGCGGAGGGGGAATGGTAAACTTGACAATCAAAGTAATATCAGTCTTTTTCATTTCAAAACAGTATCTTTTAAGTAAACTCACTTTCCCTTAGGTAAATCTTTGGAATCTGAGTGTCTCTGTCTTTGCTTTCATATAGCGATATGAGTGGGAATGAAAAACTGGAATGTTTTTTCCAGTGATGGGAGAAGTATCTCTGGATTAACAATTGAGTCCTAGTACTTTCTTTTTGGTCCATGGTGGCTTTGTCTATTTAAATCCAAACCTGGTGAAAAGCTTGGGCTTTTCTCTTGTCATGGACAAGTTCTAATGGCTTGACTATGTTCTCCTGCTGGCCAGTTTTTATCTTGGCTTGAAGATTTCCATGACGTTGGCTACAACTCCATTGAAACTACAGAAGAGGCATTTCCTAGCCTTGTAGCTGTCAACTAGATGGGCTCTTTGACACACCCTGTTTCCCTGTGAAAATCTTCAGCCTACACCATCAGCTATTTTACGTGATCTCAAGACGGCAATAAGGAATTCGTGGATAAATCCCACATAGTTGTCACAGGAGATCCCGTGTTGCGATTTCTAATTCCTTTCACCTGACTTGATTTTTCACACTTCTACTTTTATTCAATGAAAGTGCCACGTGTATGTTCACAAGATGCTCACTTTGCATGCTCCCCACCCAGATTGCCAAACTTAACGTAGCACAAAATTGCCTCTTAGGACTGGTATTCCCAGTAATTATTTTGATTTGTCAATCTAATCATTCCCATTCCCCCTCTGAAATTCAACACAGCAATTGGGGACAAAGAAAAGCACCAACTCCGTTATCTTCCTTTTTTCTCTATCACTCTATCAAATATGAAAAGGATCTTCCTTCTCTTTTCTCTGATCAGATCTCTATCTCTGTTATAACCCTCTCTTTTTTTCTTTTGTGGACTCTGTTTGTTTGTTTTCCTAGGCACTGTCTACATATCTTCTTATCTTCTTGCACTCAAATTCCTTGATGACTAAGCCTCATAATTTAGCCTGAATTGTTGAAGAGAAACAGGGAAATATGACTGAAAAGAATAAAATGTTTAACATATATGTCGAAGGTACTAATTACAAAATGTACTAAATAATACCTTCTCATTTAAATATTTGTAAATGTCTTAAAATTACTTTATGATAGGACTATGTTCTCTCTTACTGTCATTCAAAAGAAGATGTGAATTTTTCTGCACACATTACAGAATCATCTGCAGAATTCACAGAATCCTTGTTAGTGGCAGGTTGATAGGAACACTCAGAATATAGCACCAAGAGGGAGATTGCTGGGAATGAGTGATCTCACATCTTTTCAAATACTGTATTCTCTCTCTCTTTCTCTCCCTCCATATAAATAGACATGTATATATGTGTGGTATATATATACATACACATGAATAAATACATATATGTTCACTATTTTTCCAAGAAGACAGAATTTTTAAAATAGAAAACTCATTATCAAACTTTTAGATTACTTATTTCTCTAACATCTTTTCTCCTCCTGATCAGTTCTCCATCTCTGTCATAACCTTCTCCTTCTTTCTTTTGTGGAGTCTGTTTTTTTTTCCCCCTTGTCTATTTCCATTTTTATCACCACTCCTAGAAATACTGCCCTTTGAAATTTAAATAATATTTTACACTTTAATTTTATTGTTTTGTCTCCGAGATCATGGTCTGATCATTCAGCAATTACTGAAGGACTGCTCTGTCCCATTTGCTATGCAAGTGCCTAATAAATAAACCCTACCATCAAAGATCTCACAACATAGTGAGGAAGACAAACATATATTCACAATATGCATAACAAATATTGTATTAATAATAAATGTGTGTATAAACGGCCATGCTGTGCCAATAAGAGAAGTAATCATTGCAGACTTAGCAAGTGTAGAGAAGATCTGGAAAGAGATATCATTTCAGGTAGTACCAGAGGAGAAAAGGATGAATAAAAGTATAGCGGATGGAAAAAGTGAGGAAGACCACTGAAGGCAGAAGAAGAGCGTGAGTTGGTATATATCCTCCTCCATTACACAAAGAATTGCATTCAGTGAATTTCTCTGTGTTACAATGTCATCTGCCCACATCAAATGACACAGAAATATTCTATGGAATTCTTTATGATGTGTTATTGAGGGTGTTATCAAAGGCTTTCTTGTCACATTGCACAGTCTTTTTAGGGAAACTTTGGGAGAAAATTCTTGAAGTTTTAGCATCAGAAAAAACAGTTGCCTCTTTTGAGCAATTAGATGGTATTTAGCTATGGAGCTTTATGGTGTCACCTTCATTTTTCATCCATATACTTGTTACTAGAAAACACACTTTGGCTTATCCAGAGAAAGTGAGTGATATGACCATGCTATGCCTAATCCCTGACTGCAGGGGATGTCCATAATCTTGTTTTGACTTTCTAAAAAATTATTCTGATCCATATTTTCATGTGCCTTTTATCATTGTGATGCCTTTAAAAGTTTTTGTAACAGATGAGGATATAAATAAATGCACATATGAGTGAATAAGCACAATAGTTTGTAATATTTCAAAGTGTTTGATTGCTACAGACTTATCCTACCAATAGCATAAAAAATAAGATTGGATTATAGCTCTGAACTTCTTTTGAACTTCTTTTCTCTTACCCGGATTAGGAACAGAAGACATCAGGCAAGGAGATGTACAAATTATAGCAGCAGGAACATGACAGTCCCTTGAAAAAACTTTCGGTTGAGCATTATACAAGAAAAGGTGTAGAAACTATTAGGTTTCAGGAGTCCAAACATATCTCAATGGTTGTTGCTTACAAAAGGTGAGTGGGATGGATTGGCTGGAGATATCAAGGATGTGTCAACAAGCCCCAACTACATACTTTTTTTCCTGATCATCTGTTTGGGAAATTTCACTCATGCTGAGTGTGGCACTGAAGCGTGAGAAAAAAATGCTCATAGACAGAAGTTCTTGTTCTTGACTGATAAGGTGGTATGATAATTGAAGTGCATGATCCCCATGTTATCTTAAGTTATTCAGGTATGTTCTCAGTGAGGAAGGATAGATGAATCAAGTTATTAGTTTGTGCTTATTTGAAGATCTCAATGTAGAATAGGTAGACAACACAGAACTTTATTTAAATTTCAAAATATTAAGGGGGTGCAAATGCTTTTGGTTACATGGATCACTTTTGTAACACTTGAGTAATGGCTATAAGTGTACCCATAACCCAAATAATGTTCATTGTACCCATTAGGTAGGTTTTCACCCATTCCTTTCTCCCACCTCCCCCAGCTTGATTTCCACTGAGTTTTACTTCCCTCTGTGCACACATGTGCACATCATTTAGTTACAATTTAGTAGCAAGTACATGTGGTGTTTGCTTTTCCTTTCTTTAGATACTTCACTTAGGATAATAGTCTCTAGTTCCATCCAAATTGTTGCAAAAGGCATTGCTTCATCCTTTATTATGGCTGAGTAGTATTCCATGGTATACATACACCATATTTTAGTAATCCACTCATGAATTGATGGGCACTTAGGTTGATTCCACATCTTTGCTATTGTGAATTGTGCTGTGATAAATGTTTGAGTGCAGCTGTCTTTTTGATAAAATGACTTCTTTTCCTTTGTGGAGATATCCAGTAGTGGGATTGGTAGATTCAATGGTAGGTCCACTTTTAGTTATTTGAGGAATCTCCATACTGTTTTCCAGAGAGGTTGTACTAATTTGCAGTCCCACCAACAGTGTATAAGCGTTCCTTTCTCTCTAAATCCATGCCAGCATCTATTGTTTTTGGACTTTTTAATAAAAATCATTATCACTTGGGTAAGGTGACATCTCATTGCGGTTTTAATTTGCACTGCCCTGATGATTAGTGGTGTTGAGCATTTTTTCATATGTTCCTTGGCCAATTTGTTTATCTTCTTTTGAAAAGATTTTGTTCATGTTTTTTGCCCACTTTTTAATGGGATTATTTATTTTTCTCTTGCTGATTTCTTTGAGTTCTTTGTAGATTCTGGATATTAGCCTTTTATCAGACATATAGTTTGTAGATTCTGGATATTAGCCCTTTATCGGACACATAGTTTGCAAATATTTTCTTCCACTCTTTAAGCTGTTTATTTGTTCTGTTGATTATTTCCTTAGCTGTGCAGAAGTATTTTAATTTATTAAATCCCATTTATTTATTTTTATGGTTGCTGTAATTGCCACTGGGGTCTTAGTCATAAATTCTTTACCTAGGCCTATATCTAGAAGAATTTTTCTTACATTTTCTTCTAGAATTCGTATGGTTTCATGCCTTACATTTACATCTTTTATCCATCTTGAATTAATTTTTGTGAGTGGTGACAATACAGCATAGAACTTTTTTTTACAATAAATGTACAATAATATATATTATATATATATATATATATTTTTTTTTAAACGGAGTCTCACTCTGTTGCCTGGGCCAGAGTGCCATGGCATCAGCCTGGCTCACAGCAACCTCAAACTCCTGGGCTCAAGCGATCCTCTTGCTTCAGCCTCCTGAGTAGGTGGGACTACCGGTGCATACCACCAAGCCCAGCTAATTTTTTTCATTTTAGTAGAGATAGGGGGTCTCACTATTGCTCAAGATGGTCTCAAACTCATGACCACAAGCGATCCTCCCGCCTTGGCCTCCCAGAGTGCTAGGGTTACAGGTGTGAGCCACTGCGCCTGGCTATGTACAATAATTTTTGACAATCTAGTTAGCTATACATGTTCAAAATGTATTACTCATAATTACATTATTTATGTTAATTATTGATGTGTTTTATTAGCCTAAGTAATTAACAAAATCTGAGGAAATTACACATTGAGTCACCTTTGTAATATGTCAGCATTCAGCTATGCTGTCAAAGCTATTTTCTTAAATTCTAACTGCCAGCCTGATTTTAATAGGTGAAATGTACAGGGTGTCACTCAGAATAGCAAGATATTTCTTTTAAACTAGCTAATATTTCCATTATAATTTTATCATTTTATGTCTCTCTGTAATTGTCTTACTGAATTCTTTATTGTATCCCTCTTTATGAAGTTAGCTGTATGCATGAAAATAATTTTTTTAAAGATGAATGACAGTTATTTTGTCATATTTTGTGCATAGATATGGCATACCAATCATGTTAAGTCACAGTGAAATAAGCTTTTAGGGCCCATAAGTAATAATCTGGCACTGAAAAAGTCACTATTTGAATATCAATTAAAAGTGTAAAATTTCAATATTTTTCCTGCAATAAGTTCTGTACAACTTCATAATTCCAGTGGCATTGGTAACTATAGATTTGTCATGGTATCTGCCGAATTACTTTTAGAAATTGGAGTGAGCCACAAGAGAAAAAACAGATAACTAGACATCATTAAATATAAAAACCTATATGCCTCAAAAGATATTATTAATTAAATAAAAATGTCACCCACATAATGAGAAAAATTTGTATAAATCATATAGTAAGTAAAGTTTTAATATTTAGAATAGGCATATGTGTGCTTGTGAATGTCTAATGAAAAATACAAAACAAGTGCAGTGGCCTGTAGTATCCGAGCTAATGAGGAGGCTGAGGAGGGAGGATCCCTTAAACCCACGAATTTGAGTTTAGTCTGGGCAACATTGTGAGACTCAGTCTCTAAAAAAAAAAAAAAAGAAAAGAAAAGAAAAAAGAATATGTACACATAATCTTACAAATCAACAACAAAAAGACAAGTAACATAATTAAAAATGTGAAAAGGACTTGAATAGTTATTAAACAGAGAATTATTATATGACATAGCAATTCTACTTTTAGCTATATTCAATATAACTGAAAATACTCAGATACTGTGCCATTTTTTAATTGCAACATTATTCACATAGCCAAAGGTGGGAAAAACTCAAATGCTCATCCATAGATGAAAGGGTAAGGAAATGTGGTGTATACATGTAAAGGCATATTATTCAGCCACAAAAGGAATGAAGTACCAATACATTCTATGATACGGATGAATTTTGAAAATATCACATAAGTGAAATAAGCCAGACACAAAAAGACATATATATGTGATTCTACTTATAACTTATATGAAATATCTGGAATGTAAATTAGAGGTTACCAGGAGCTGTGTAGAAGGGGGAATTGAAAACACTGATTAATGGTTAAAGAGTTTATGTTTGAAGTGAAGAAAAAATTTTGAAAATAGATAATGATGAAGGTTACACAATATTGTGTATGTCTAATGTCACTGAATTTTACATTAGAAATAAGCAAAATAGCAAATTTAAGTTTATGTATTTTGTCACAATAAAAATAAAATATATCAAAAATTCTACACAATTGACTACAACAGTTCAAACCCCATTTTCACCAAGACAAGACTACCTTCATTTTGATGTTTACTTGCACTGTCCAGGTGTTCTGAAAGAGCTGGCTTTCAAGCAAGTTGTGTTTATTAAGTAATAATAAATAATTCACTCATTTTTATTAAGATATGAAATTTCTCAACAGATCCTCTATACAGGGTAAGAGAGCAGTACACTCCTCACTGAGTTCCTATAATTCCAGCTAAAACGTTTCACTTTTTTATTTACCCGTGTGGCCTTTTTATGGAGAAATGGGTAATTGATTACTATTTGAGCTTTTAAATAAAGCACTATTTCTTCCTTCAAGGATCCCTAGGGATCCAAGCGTATAGGGATCTAGATGTGCAAGCCACTGGTATAGGATAGGGACACTTGACTCAGATTCAGAAACCATATGTTCAACTCCAAGTTCTGTCACAAACAATATGGGCTTAATGTATCTATCAAATATAATATCCGATTTAACTTACAATGTAAGATACAACCACAGGCTGTACTAAACACACCAACCAAAGTGATTCACAAAGGCTGAAATACATAGATGTGCCAAGGTGTACCAGGTAAAGCAAACAATAAGAAATCAAGGATTTGGTATGTGATATCAAATAAATTATCATTTGAGCCCAAAAAACATTATATACATGGAAAAGAACAATACTTTTTAATGATAAAGGTCACAAACATAATGTATAGATAATAGCTACAAATAACTCCACCAAAAACACACCAATGACAGGAGATGCAACAGGAAACTAATAAATAGAAACACATTAATAGTAAGATACATTAATACTTCAATAATGTTATGGTAGGTGAAACACAAAATTAATAGGTAGATCATATGACTATAAAGCAAACTTTGATTTCTAATAATAAAGAATAACAACTTAAGTCACATAGAATATTCACATTATTAGTTTTGCAGCATTTGAAGACTTTATTTTTTTAAATTTTTTTTAATTTTGGCATATTATGGGAGTACAAACATTTAGGTTACATATATTGCCCTTGCCCCATCCGAGTCAGAGCTTCGAGTATGTCCATCCCCCAGTCGGTGCACACCCATTCAGTGTGTATATATGCACCCCCTCATCCCCCTCTCATCTGCCCGACGCCTGATGAATATTATTACTATATATGCACTTAAGTGTTGATCAGTTAAAACCAATTTGATGGTGAGTACATGCGGTGCTTGTTTTTCCATTCTTGGGATACTTCACTTAATAGAATGTGTTCCAGCTCTATCCAGGAGAATACAAGAGGTGCTATATTACCATTGTTTCTTAAAGCTGAATAGTACTTCTGAGTGGATTAATAAAATGTGGTATAAATATACCATGGAGTACTATTCAACTTTTCTGATTCTCTTCATTTTAGAAGCACTTGTTATATATAGCACATGGTTGGCTTTTGTTTTGTCAACTATGCCCAGAGTTCTATCCTTTTCATAGTGAATTTATTCTAATCATATATTTTCATTTGGCAATATATTTTTATTTGTTCTGTCTGTTTTATATCTCTCACTTAATAATAGCTTTTGCTTTTGATACATTTTTTAAATAAATTAAATATTTCAGCATGATTTCTATGTTGTTTTCTGCATATATATGTCTCCACTGTTGGCTCAGCCTCAGGACCCTCAGCTACAGGGCAAAGGGATTTCCTGGAAGGTATACAGATGTCTGCCCAGTAGTACAGGGTGGAAGGATGGAGTTCATGCCCTTACAAGTACACTTTGACTACTAACTCTTTTTCCAAACGGAATTGATGACTGTATTTGAGTTCCCAGGGAACAAATAATCATATAAATCCATCAGAGAATGTTTACTATTTGAGATACGGACAGATATGAGGGTCAAATAAAACCCAATTCTTGCTACTCATTCTGAGTCTGCATTTTTTGTTGGACAAAATGAGAGCATTAATCTGGAAAATATCTGTGGTTCCCTTCCAGTTCTCTTCCGGAATTATTACTGCTAGTATCAGGTACATTTTATTGTACTTTGCATGTCTATAACCTCAAACAATGTGAAATGCTTAAAACCTTCTTATTAAAGTGTAGCACAGAAGAAAAATGCACAAATCATAACTCTACAGCTTGATGAATTATCACAAAAGAAATGTGACTGGTATATGTATCAGCAAAGTGAAGAATCGAAATATTCTATCACTTTAGCAGTCTTCTCACGTCCTGTCGCAATGTAAAAATTATCTTGACTCCTTACATCACAAATTAGTTTTGCCTGCTTTTGAATTTTATACAAAAAGAATTATACAGCGTTGTGTATTTAGTGTCTGGCTTCTTTTGCTTAACATTATATTCATTGAGATTCACTTATGTTGTTGCATGGAGCTATAATTTTAAAAATTTTCCTTGTAGTATGGAATTCTAGTGTATATACAAATATCACAATTTATCCTATTGTTGATGGAATCTTATTTTTTCTCAGTTTTTGGCTATTATATACTACTTGAATGCTGATTTGAATGACCTTCTACATGTCTTTTTGTGTAGATGTGTACTTATTTCATCTGGTTATGTGTCTAGGAGTAACATTTCTTATTATTGAAGTTACAATTTTTGATCATAACAAATGATGCTAATTTTCAAAGTGATTATAACCATATTTCCAACAAAACTATATTCCCAACAGAAAACTATGGGGATTCCAGTGGTTCTATATATTTACCAACATGATGTCAAAAGTTCTAAATTTTAGTTATTCTATTGAATATGAGATTGTGTCTCATTGTGATCTCAGCTTTTTTCAATTACTAATGAGATTAAACACATTCTCACATTAATTGACCTTTCAATAATGTATTGTGAATATGAGCCCCTTGCTAGTCATATGTCTAACATTTTCTCCCAGTCCTTGGCTTGACTTTTCATCTCCCAATGATATCCTTTAAGGACCAGAAATTTGTAATATAAATATAGTCTATATTCGTCAACTTTTATGATAAGTGCTTTTCACATCGTGTTTAAGAAATTCATTAAAGGCAAAAGAAGCCTAGAGAGGAGCTCTTTAAGCAGCCCAATGGTGGGGGTCAGTTTCCCAAAGACCTAGAAACTGGAGCTGCAACTTAAGAGAGGAATAGATATCACACGAGACAGGCCAGGAAAGGGGGAGGGCCTGCCAGTCATCAGGGATGAACAATGGTGTGCATTGGGTGCTGTGAATCCCATGTTGACAGATTAATGATGCTCAAAATTAAACTTCCATTGGGGCCCTGCCTGCATTAGTCTCCTGAGAAAACCTCATCCTCAATTTCCTTATGCCCCACTCACAGGACTGTTGTGAGCAGACAGATTAAGTTAATATGTGTCAAAATAATGTGTAAAGTGCAGAGCAAAATAAAAATTAGGCTTTTTATTTTTTGAGGCAGCTAATGATAAGGGAGAAACACAGACATTGAAATTAGTGGATGAAATTAGTTAAATTCACTGGTGATTTAACAGTTGAATTGTCTCAGAGAAAATTATCATTTCAGAGTCATATCTGTGGAGTCAGGATAGCCAAAACACCTCCTTTACAAGGAAAAGTACATATATGTTTTTTCTAAACTGTTAAGCATTATATAAATATTTGGTGACTTTGTCATTGCTTTTTGTTCATGTTTTTCCCCTAAGGCTTTAAAATAAAAAGATAAATTAGATCCACCTTCATGATGGTTATAGAATCTGATTAATGTGTATTTAATTTCAATGTATATTCATGAAAATAAGAGAGGAGAAAATTGCTTCCTGCCCAACATATTCCAGTGAGGATTTTGATAAGCAGAACAATCATTTAATCGGTACATTTCTATTTCTGCTAGTGTCAGGCTGGGACAAGAGGCTCCTTATGCAAATCAGGAGGACTGGGGAAATGAATGCTGATTTATGGATTGCCCAATGATAAGTCAACGTATTGTATTTTTCTGACCTTGGGATCTCAGCTTCAAGAGCAAGGTCAAAGACACCGGCTCCAAAATGAGACAACATAGAAGGGAATGGGCTGCCAGGCTGAAATGATGATATTCTAACACAGGTATTACTGCTATACATGAATATAACAGAATATACTGTTATATGTTGTTGCAGACTAAATTATGTCTCCCCAGAATTCGTATGTTGAAGTCCTAATCTCCAATATCACAATATTGGAGACAGGGTTTTTAGGAGGTAATTAAGGTTAAATGAGGTCATATAGGTGGAGTCTTATTTTAATAGGATTTGGTGGCCTTATTGGAAGAGGAAGACTTCAATATCCACCCTCCCCAAACTCCAGCAAGCACCAAGGAAAGGCCACGTAGGCACACAGAGAGAAGGTGGCTGTCTGCAAGCCAGGAAGAGAGCCCTCACCAGGACCTCACCACGGTAGCATCCTGATCTTAGACTTTCAGCCTGTAAAACTGTAAGAAAAGAAATTTATATTGTTTAAGCCACCCATTATGGTCTTTTATTGTTGAAGCCTGTGTAGACTAAGACATACATGACTAACACTCTCTGTTATTCATGTATCCAGCAAACATTTATTTTTGTGAACATAACCAGTGCTAGATACTGTACTAGCCTTTGGATTGACAAAGGATATTGGAACTTTGTTTTTGTTTTCCAGTGATTCAGAGCTTAGTGGGGTGGGCAAACATGATTAAGTAAGTCAGCCTTGCAATAGAAGTAAAAACAAAGAACATGAACACATATTGGAGAATATATTTTGGTGTTCCTGGAAGTGTCAGGGGATGCTTATTTTAAGAGGTGACATTTTAACTAAGTCTTGAAGGATGTCTTGTAGAGAGATTTGGACATCCCAGGCAAAAGTTATAGCATGTGCATAAAGCTTGAAGGAACTGGGAACTGGAAAGTTTGAAGAAATCTAAAGTAGTTTGCATGTATGGAACACAGACTGGGAAGGAAAGTGGTGGCAGAGAGAACTGGCAATTGAAACACAGAAGGACATGCCATGAATTGGCTATGTTCTGGGCTCAGATGTTTGGATTTTAAGGATTTATTGTGAAAGTGAAAAGGGACTTTGAAGATATTTTTTCCTCCCTGCATTTTGGAGCTTCATTGTTGGTGAATATGTATATTTAATTATTATTTCTTTCTGATAGATTGATACTTTTATCATTATAAAATGTCCTTTTTTGTCTCTAGTAATAATTTCTGCCTTGAAGTATATTTTCTGATGTCATTTTAGTCACTCGAGATCTCTTTTCGTTCCTGTTTCATCCTTTCTCCATCCCTTTACTTTCAACCTACTTGTGTCTAGGAATATAAAGGGTGTCTTTTGTAAGCAGCATGTAGTTGAATCACGTTTGTTTGTTTTCACTCTGTCAATCTGCTTTTTGAAGTAAGTGTATAATTCATTTACATATCATGTAATCACTGATAAGGCAAGATTTATGTCTGTTATTTTGTTATTTGTTTTCTATATGTCTTGTGTCTGTTTTGCTTTTGTATTCCTTCATCACTGCCTTATTTTGTGTTAAATAGGCTTTTTTCTTTAATGTACCATTTTAATTCCATTGTTATTTCTTTTACCATATGTATTGAGCTATTTTCTTTGTGGTTTCCCTAGGGATTGAAATTAATACCCTAATTTAAAACAATCTAGTTCAGATGAACAACTTAATTTCAGCAGTATTAAAAATTTTGCTGCAATATAGTTCCATTTCCTTCTCTTTCCTTTGTGCTATTATTGTCATACAAATTACATTTTTATACATTTTAAGCCAATTAACACAGTTGTATAATTACTATTTTGTGTAGTTAACTTATAAGTCACATAGAAGAGTTAAAAATAAATTTATACATTTTCTATACTTACCTATGTAGTTACCTTTGTCAATGTGTTTTTATTTCTTCATCTGATTAGAGCTACTGTCTAGTGTCCTTTCATTTCAGTCTGAAATACTCCCTTCAGTACTTCTTATAAAGCAATTCTTCTAGGGAGGTGTTCTCTAAGATTTTGCTTATTTAGGAATATCTTAATTTTACTTTATTTTTTGAAAGATAATTTTGCTGGACATAAAATTCTTAGTTGATAGTCTTTTTCTTCAAGCACAGTGAATATGTCATCCTACTGCCTTTTGTCACCATTGTTTCTGCTAGAAATCAACTATTAATCTTATGTAAGATCTCTTGTATCTGATGAGGCACTTCTCTCTTGAAGAAGCTGTCAAGAATCTCTCTTTGCCTTTTATCTTTTGATTGTTTGATGTGTTGAGGTGTGGATCCTACTTGTGGTTGGTTGAGATCCTTGGATGTGTAATGTTTTTCATCAAATTTAAAAAGTTTTCAGCCATTATTTTTTAATATAATCTTTCTACCCCTTTCTCTCTTCTCTTTGTGCGACTCCCATTATAGAGATGTTCATATACTTGACGGTTTCCCACAGATCCATTAAGCTCTGCTTATTTTTCTTCATTCTTTTTTTCTTTTCCTCATGCTGGATCATCTCAATTGATCTATTGCAAGTTCACTGATTATTTCTTCTGCCAGCTTGAATATTTTTTTATTTGAGCTCAAATATTGAACTCTTCTAATGAATGTTTTTAAAAATTTCCATCAGCCTAATTTTCAGCTGCAGAATTTCTACTTGGTTCTTTTTTATAATGTCTGTCTCCTCATTAATAGAGCAGTAGTCATGTTTGCTCATCTTACAATCTATGTGGTGAGACATTGTTCTCACACTTTCCTTTATTTCTTTAGACATGATTTCCTCTAGTTCTTTAAACATATTTAAAATCTTTTTCTAGTAAGATCAACACCTGTGCTTCCTCAGAAACAACTGCTATTGCCTGTCTTTTTATCCTGGGCATGGACCATGCTTTGTTCTTTCTTTCCATGTCACTTATTTTTTGTTGAAAACTGGACACTTAAAATAATATAACATGGTAAACTTTGTAAACAAATTCCCTCACTTCCCAAGGGTTTATTACTATTGTTACTGTTTGTAGTAGTTGTTTTGCTATTGCTGTTTATTTGTCTAGTAATTTTCCTGGGTTAAGTCTATAAATTCTGTATTCTTTGTTTTGTACAGTGACTGAAATCTCTACTTGGTTAGCTTTGTGATAAGCGGATGATTGGAAAGAGCCTTAAATCAATAAATATCCCCTTGGACAAAAGGTTCTATGTTTTTGTTGCTTTATACCTTCTAAGCTCTGGCAGTTGAAAACACTATCTCCTTGTGCAGAGCCTAAAGGTAAGCTAGAGTGATCAATTAGGGCCCTGCATATGGAAGTTGTAAGAACTATAGTGGAGCTTTTCAAAGGCCCTATGAGCATTTCATTTCTGAGATTTTCATTTTGATATTTTTGGCCAGCTTCATATTTGCCCCCAACAGTAATGCTGTCTCAGGCAGCTGTAATGTTAAAACAACTGCCTTTGATTATTTTCAGGAAATGTCCTGAGGGTAGGTACTTTTCCACAGGGTGAATTCTGGTCAGATCAAATAAAGATAAGTCCTGTGAACGGGGCTTTTCCAAGGCTTTTCCAGATAGGCCAAATGGTAACAATTTTCTGAGACTAGAGATTTTGATTTTTGGAACTCTAAATCTATTTTGCTTCCTCCAGTAGCTACTTGTCTGTTGGTTTTCACAGCTCCCATGGTGTGAGTCTGTTAGTTTTCAAGGTTACTGTGGGGCTGGAGAAAAAGTGATGAAAACGGGGCAAGTGAAAGTTCAATAAAACTCCCTATTCTTATGTGGATTCAGCAGGGTTTTTTGTTTGTTTGAATAAATGCTCATTGGATTTTTGTTAATTTTTACAGTTCTGCAAAAGTTGATTTTGAGTATCTTTTTTGTTAGTGTCCTTATTGCTGTTATGGAGGAGTAGATTTTCAGGTGTCCTTATTCTGCCATTCTGGAAGTGCTTCTTGTGTGCAGAAAGTTTAACTGCCTTTGAAGAGTTCTAATCAGAGGAATAACATAATGAATGTTTTTTTGGATTAATCATTCTGCCAGCTTTTGGAAGATGGGGTATGAAAGAAAGAGTAAGACACATGACAAGGCTTGGCAGTCGTTTAAGAAGTGATGTGGACTTGGACAAAGCCTGTCGCTAACAAACACTGTCATCCTAAGTAACTGGCATAAAAGGTTAACAAAAAACTGTCCACTACTGCATGAGAATTTGATCTCCATTTAGTTGTCTTGTTGAGTTCCTTTAGTATCCAATAACAATAAGAATGTCAACTATGTTATTAGGCAATGTTTCTTATGGTAAAAATATCCCCTAAATGGTAAACTGTACCTGGCATCTGAATTGTCACCTGGGGGATCAAAGAGGTAGCTCTCTCTTCGCAGAAAAGAAATGCCTGTTGCTGTACTGCTGGGAAGCTCTAGTTCTTTTCCTATAATTTTCTAAGTGAATCTGATGCCATGTGTGCCCTAAGATGGTTTTGAGAGTCTTAATGTTTAGTGACCTTAAGAAGACACCATGGCAGGATTTGCAGAGACCCTTGTGATATGTTATGGCATTTATGTAATTGGGAGTTGTCTGTATTTTTACCTCCTGGTCTGGAACTTGTGCTGCTACAACACTTGCATACTCTCTGCTGTGGACCTCCTTTTACTTTCCTTACCAACCTAACTTACTTTTTGAATGTGTAATAAATAATATTTTTTTTATCACAGTCTACTCTTGAGATCAGTAATAATGTCATCCCATATTTGTATATTGGTGAAAATCTGTTAGATCTGATGACCTTTCAGAGCTTTCAAAGTGTTGTCGTAGTTATGATATCATCTTTTTCTCAAGCAACTCTGAGTTGGCATCATTGTTCTCATTTTACACTGGGAAATGTAGGCTCTAAAATGTTCAGTGGGTTGCTTGGTGAGATGATGATTAGTGACAGATCTGTGATTTGTACCCTGGTCCTTCAGCCTTCAGTGTTCTTCGCACTGCCATATGAAGCAGAAGTTGTTAGCCATGTCATGATGAGCCCTAGTGCCAAGGGAAGCCAGTCGGAGCTGATTTTGTTTTAGGTGGTTGTTAGAAAGTGAGACACTCGCCCACAGAGCCAACAGGAAAGCTTGCCAGATCTTCAACCTTCCTGTTGGAAAAGGAAATTGTACTTCCTCATCACTTAACACTCATGTCACAGTTTTGGTGAAGGGCTTGTCACAACTGGCAAAATTCTTTTTCAGCTGAAAGCTGCTCATGAATATTCAGGGATACAAATTAGAATTTGTGCCCTTAACAGGAAAGAAGTTAATAACCTGTAATGGCTGCCTCTGGCACTCGGCACTCTTGTGTCTTCATTAAGCAGTGGCAAGAGAGGGTGGTTTCTCGTGGAAAACAGTTTTGTCTTTTGATATTGTGTACTAATAATATGATGGTTTATATTTTTGATAAAGGGAGTCCTCTTTCTTGGACTCTTATTCATTCTCTGAAATTTAAAAGATTAAAAAAATAAACTTTGCTCTTTAAATGACAGGATCTTAAGATTGGAAATCATGTTTAAACAATCATCTTATTTTATTACCTGGAAACTGAGTTCCAGAGAAGCAAAGCAATTTTTGCAAGGTTGCATCAAAAACTAGGAATTTTTTTAGTTTTCCTTTGGTTTTCTTCTCTATGCTGATTAAACTATTTTGCATTTGCATCACATCATCATTCATTTATAATATTTAAAACCAACAGATAAAAGTTAGCAAGTAAAATGCATATACATGGCAATAAGGGTGTATATATTGTGCCATATCCACTATGGTAAGTTGATGGAATATTTGATTGTTTTTAATATGTTGAACACATATTATGTACAATGCAATGTGAAAAATGCTATGAGAAATAATAATGTGAATGAGACATAGTCTCTGCCCAGAACCTGTGATTTACTAGGGCAGCCAGCACACAAACAAATATGTTAATGACCTGGTATCATTACACAAACATACACACAAATACATATAGTAAAGACTATGAATGGCCTAGTCCTACACTGTTATGTATCTCCTATTATAGCATTTCCTTATTTCAATCATTTTTCTCTATAGAAGGTTTTGTGACTGTTTATTCCTCTTTGATCATACCGTAATCTGAGACAGTCTAGTTTAGTGTGTAAGCATGTGAATGCTGGAGCCATTGTGCCTGGTTTGTATCCCAGCTCTACTGCTTACAGTAGAAAGAAATTGGGAAAGGAAATATCCCATATGAATATAGATGCAAAAATTCTCAACAAAATACCAGCAAACCAAATTCAGGTGCTTATCAAAAAAATAATCCATCATGACCAAGCGGGCTTCATCCCAGAGATGCAGGGATGGTTTAACATATGCAAATCTATAAATATAATTCACCACATAAATAGAAGCAAAAATAAAGACCATATGATCCTCTTGATAGATGCATAAAAAGCATTCAACAAAACTCAGCACCCTTTTATGATACAAATGCTTAACAAAATAGGCATGGATGGGACTTCCATAAAACTATAAAAGTTGCATATGACAAACCCACAGCCAACATCATACTGAATGGGGAAAAATTGAAAGCATTCCGGTTTAGAACTGAAATTAGACAAGGTTGCCCACAATCACCACTTGTATTCAACATAGTGCTGGAAGTCCTAGCAGATCAATCAGACAAGAGAAGGAAATCAAGGGCATCCAAATGGGGGCAGAAGAAGTCAAACTATTGCTTTCCACAGAGGTTGTACTAGTTTGCAGTACCATTAGCAGGATATGAGTGTTCCTACCTCTCCGCATCCACACCAACGTTTGTTGTTTGGGGACTTTTTGATAAATGCCATTCTCACTGGAGATACGTGATATCTCATTGTGGTTTTGATTTGCATTTCCCTAATGATTAGAGATGTTTAGCATTGTTTTATACGTTTATTGGCCATCTTCTTTTGAAAAGTTTCTGTTCATGTCTTTTGCCCACTTTTTGATGGGGTTGTTTAATTTTTTTCTTGCCAATTTTCCTGAGTTCTGTTTTTTAGAACTAATACAAGTGAATGGACAAAAATATTTTGCAACAATTGC